>LDKF01001966.1:0-27262 GCA_001026735.1 Rotylenchulus reniformis
CCGGCTATGAATATTTTATGGTGGCAATGCCTAGCCGGAATGCCGCATGTATTAATAGTTCCAGCGATGAATATTTAGAGCCGTGATGCCGCATTACAAATCAAAATCTGAATCGGATTCAGCGTTATAAATTAACTCAAAAGCAAAAGTCCTTTTTAGATGTATTATGATGAATTTCGAAAAAAATTTGACGTCAGCGTCAAAAAGTGACGTCAAATGACGCATTGCGTCAAATTGGAAGTCAGATCGAATTCAGCGTCAAAAATTACCTTATTGAAGGTCAATTTGTCGAGAAAAAATTTTAAAAGTTTCCAAAATTTTGGGAGTCAAAAATGGTATACAAATTGCAAAAGTACCCCGAAATTTCCGGAATTCCATGCAGTCCTGGTTCGAATCCCTAGGGCAGAATTAATTTTTATGTGTTTTAAAGGTTTTTATTTATTTTTAAATAATATTGTACATATAATATATTGAAGAATTCATTTCGGTATAAAAACTGATCCTAAGAAAAATTTAGGATGAGAAAAATTATTTTCAAAAAAATCGGAAAAAATTTGGTAGATCAACTTAAAAAGTACATGAAATTCTAAAAATTTTCATGTACTTCTAAAAAAATTTAAAAAAATAGCATTAGGTTTTTGTAATTCTGATGTTTCGTAGTAATACAGGAAAAGGACCTAAAATTTGAAATTAAAAATTTGATTTTGTTGATAATTTTTTATTTTTTGATGGTTGGTCCGCAAATTTCCGTCCGCAAATTTCCGTCCGCAATTTTCCGTCTGCAAATTTCCGTCCGCAAATTTCCGTCCGCAAATTTCCGTCCGCAAATTTCGCACCGCGCAAATTTCAATGTTTTGGCGCCGACATTTCTGCTATTTTACTCCAATTTCTAGAAAAAATTAATAGGTCGAATATTCAGGCATTTTTTCTTTAAATTACTCATTGGAAAATATTAAGTTCAATAGGCATACAAAATTGTAGATCTTAAAAATCGAAATTTCGGTGTTAAAAAGGCCCAAAAAATTGAAGATCTATTCTCTCTGGTATAGCTACCTATTTTTAGACACAAATATGAAAATGTTCCTACCTTCCCGTGATCCATCAAGTTTTGTTGTCTTTACACATTGTTTTGATCTATAGATACTCTTGTAATCGCATCGTTTTGCTCATTGTGACATTTGTTGGACTTCGCTTATGCATTTTTGCCTATAAAATTGATGGATGCATTAAAATTTTGAAAATTTCGCAAAAAAATATTTTTTGATGAATTTATTCACTTTTACCGATTTTCGTTTCATCAGAATATTATTTTATTTTTAAATTTTCCAATGAGAAATACCCAGATAAAAATGGACAAGATGCCGATCAACAACAACAGAAAATCATCATCTACCAACGACAACAATGAACCCAAGTTGGGCCTTTTGGCGGAGCAACAACATCTGCAAGCCAACCAAATGTGGGTTTTTTAAATTTCGTTTTACATATTTTATTTACGGAATAAATTTGATTTTTTTGTTTAGAAGATTAAAAAATATAAAATTTAACGGAAAAACCATTCAACACATCGTCATATTTTAAAGGAATTCGAGAGCATTTTAGGAATTGCAATTACTTACTTTTTAGGAAGAAAATTCATTAATTTTTTCCTCAACTTTTATTTTGAATAATTTCAAAAAAATCCTGCAAATTAACTTATTTGCATTTGTTTGCCTCATCTTATAGTTTGTACTAGGGTTACCGCGGGGTCCCCGCGGGGACCCCGTCTCCGCGGGGGTCGCCAGTCCCCGTCACCGCGGCCTTGTCCCCGCGGGGACACGGGGACAAAATGTAAAATACTATATAAATAATTAAATTCGAATGGATAAACTTGGACGATAAGAACAGGCGGCTATTTTTGGAAATTTTTTTATTAGATATTTTTGAAAATCCATTAAAAATGTTTGAGAAATTCCTTCATAACAATAAGATTTTTTACATCCTTTTTTAATTTAAGTGGTGGTCTCCCGCCCTCTATCCGCCACGCGTGGTGCCCTGGCTCGAGGTGGGTGCGGTAAATTGAAATTTTGCATATTTTTGAAAATTAAAAATTAATAGAAAATAAGTTAAAGAATTAAAAAATATATCCTTTCAGGTGAGTGGTGTATACGCCTCTCCGATCGCCAAAGGTGTGCCGCCGCAGATCGTCGCCAATTCCATGCGCGTCTCTCCGGACCTCTACGGCGTTTCCCGTTTGGCCAACTTTCCAGCGGTGGAACCGCCCGACGACATTGGGCACTTGTCCAATCTGGAGATCAAACATTTTGTCGGCCCTGAACTGCTTCAATTTTTGCGAGTTTCAACTCGATTGATGGGAAAATATTACATTTGGTTCACTGGTGATTTTTGTTACTTCTTTAAAAATGTCCGATTTTTGGAGAAATATCATTTATGGAAGAGGTGTTGCGCCGGAAAATTTTTTGTAAAATTTCACAAAAGGTTTTTCTTGGAAATTATGGTCCAAATAAATTTTTTGAATGCTTTACTCTTTATTCTATTGAATCCTGAATATCTATGTTGGCGATAACAGTTTATAAAAATTGGCGCATTTTAGACCGGAAGTCAAATTACCCAAAAATCCATACCATTTACATATTTTTAATATGTTTTTTTTCAAATTCCAATGAATTCAAATTTGCTTAAAGATTACAATTTATTAACCAAAATTTCCATCCAGATTTTGACAACTTTGTGCGCCACCATTCTACCGACTTCATCGTCCGCTTCTTCGCCCTCTTCCCCTCCGGCTCCAAACGTGACATTCATCTGGATCGCCTCTCCTCCCTGGCCACTCCCCTGTTCATTGACCATCCGGCAATGTTCAATTGCACCAATTTGATCGTCGAGTGTATAGACACATTCCCGCTAGGTTGGTGACATATTGATGAATATAAAGCCAAGGACGTTTTTCTCCGACGGCCCTTAAAGGGCTGGCAAACTTCGTTTTTTTTTCTTGCTCGCCAGAGATCCCCGGTGCCGATTCGCAAAGGGTCGACCGGGGGTTGGAAAAGGGGAGAGAAAAAATTGACCAAAAACGGATCTAATTTTTCAATTTATCTCCTTGGAATTTCGTGAGTACGAAGCACGAAATTTCACACATCCCTGATGAGATCGACCAACAAACTTATTTATATATTGCTTATATTTGTTTACAGACGCTCTTCAGGGCTGGCCTCACCTTGACGAGCAACAACCACCGGAACAGCAGCAGATGGGGCGCCACTTGACTATCTGGTTTGGATGCGGATCCCACGGGAACTGGAAACAAAGAGGCGCTTCTGTAGGCCATTTTGTCCAGCAACTCAGACAGGTCCAATGGGGATGAGGAATTTTTATTATCTTAACTTTCTTCTTATCGAACACTACCATACGAGGGGCTAGGGTCTGAGGATTATTAATTTTTTTATCTCACAAATCTCGGTACGAAAAATGGGGCTTTTACGGGAAGATTTTTATTAGAACAAAAATATCTAACTGCAAACTAGAAAATTATGCCTAATTTTTTCCTTTTCTATTTTAATTTTTCGGATTTTCTTGAAAATTTTTGAACTTTTCCTCCAAAATCACGATTATCGGAAACTTTGAAATCCGAAATTTATCCAGGAAATCCAACCAATAAAAGACCAAAAAACCGGGCATGATTTTCTTTCAACATTTACCTTTTGAAATGTTGCTCTGAATTCTTGCTAAAAATAGCGAACTTTTTCCATCTCGAAATTTCCATTCCTAAGTTTCAGGGTTTTATGTAAGTATTTGCAAAAATTTGGAGCAGAATTGCATTATTAATTTTGCAGAAATTTTTACACAAAAAATATAAATTTTAGCACTTTTTGGGCACCACCTCTTGCTGCTCGTACACTGTGGACATTGGACCGTTCAGCTGGTCCCACGTTCGGGAGCTGCAGCCATTTGTTGAGCACAACGAACGGACCGGGGAGCGACTTGAATTCAGTCGGGATCCGCATGGTCGCTATCGTTACTCGGTGGAAAGGGGTACAGCAGGACAAGAAAGAGCAAAGATCCAAATGGGCAAGGAAACGATGGTGTACATCCATGAGATAGTGCAGGGGGACAAGCAGCCGGACTCGGAAGTCTGAGAAGAGAATATGCGTGAAGTGCCGATGTTGAAGTCGGAAATTGTTGGGATCATTTATTCGATGGGTTCAAATTTCATCATTTTGGCATTAAAATTCTGCTATTTTTCCTCAAATTGAGACCATTTTTTGTTCTTTCCGGAAAAATGATTATTTAGACATTTATGCATTAAATTTCTCATTGGAAAAACAAAAATGAGACAATAATTAAAATTACGCCATTGTGACCGAAATTTGAAAATCTACTCCACCCCTGCTGATGCTGATATGGCTCTGTTCCTCCCTTCTCTCCTCTATGATCTGGACAGTGATCTATGACCTTATACCATTATGATTTATGGATTGTGGGTGCCCGCTGTTCTTCATTTTTCGTTGTTTTTCTCATTGTTGACTTTTGGCCATTGGTCTTTTCTCACGCGTTTTTGTGCATAAATTTTTTTTATTGATTGATGGATGTGAAGTGAAAAATATTTTTTTGTTTTTTAACGGTCTTAATTCATTATTATCCTTGATATTTATTTTATTGTATTTTTAATATTTGGAGAGAAAAACCGTTGGGGGACGCTTGAGTCCGTCGCGCTGGGCTCAGGATAAGTAACTTAAAATAAAAATAGAACGCCGGGAGAAATGCTTTGAACCCTCGATTTTTCAAGGGATGCTATGTCGTTACAAAAAGTGCCATAATGGGCCTTACAAAAAAGTGCCAAAACTCAATATGTTCCCCAAAAACTTTTTTGTTAGACCAGTTAGACCAAAAGTATAAAAAAAAAATTGTGCAGAATTTTATGCTCTATATGCTGATATTTTTAGTTTTTCGAAATTCGAACAAAAAATTCAAAATATCCCTTAAAAACCCTATTTTCAGAATTTTGGGAAAATTACGAACTTTTTGTTCGAATTTCGAAAAACTAAAAATATCAACAGATAGAGCATAAAATTCTGCATAATTTTTCTCTTTATACTTTTGGTATAACTGGTCTAACAAAAAAGTTTTTGGGGAACATACTGAGTTTTGGCACCTTTTTTGTAACGCCCATTATGGCACTTTTTTGTAACGACCCAGCACCTTCCAAGAGTCTGGATCATCAAAAATGATCTGATCTGATCCGACCCCTGGGATCAGATCAGGACCCCGCGGAAATCAGTCCCGTCCCGCGGGGATTTTTATACGGTATAGCAGGCTACTGTACATTAGAGATCGGACTGGTCGGTTAACTGATCGGTTTTTTTCGGTTTTTTTCGGTTATCGGTTTCGGTTTTGTGACCGAAAATAACCGACCGAAGAATTTTGGATTTTTTCGGTTTTTTTCGGTTTCGGTTTTTTTCGGTTATTTAACCGAAAATAACCGACCGAAAATTTCTCAAAACCGAGAAAACCGACCGAACTTTTTCATCAAAAACCGATGAAACCGACCGAATTTTTTTTTTTTCTAACAATACCAATTTTTGGCCAAATATGGCGGAACTTTCTCAAGAAATGCCAAAATTTTCTAAAAATTTATTTTATTTATTTTTTCATCTGTTGTGCCCTGACCCCCAATTGACTATGATAAATAAAAAAAATTTGACGTCAGCGTCAAAAAGTGACATCAGATGATGCATTACATCAAAATGGACGTTATAATCGGATTCAGCGTCAAAAATTAAACCCGGGAAGTCATTTATTCACAAAAAAATGGAAAAAAATTTCGAAAAATTTTTTTGGTGGGGGGCGGGGGTAAAATCGGAGATACAAACTCTGCAAAGGTGCCAAATATTGATTGTTAATTTATAATTTATATCAAATTTTTTATAAATTATAAATACTTTGCTGAACCATTTTATCATATTTTCATTTATCAAATACTGGAATTTTAATTTTTACCAAAATATTGATTTTTGATTTGATTTTTAAACATCTCGAAAAAATAACCGAAACCGAAAAAATAACCGAAAATTTTTTTCGGTTTTTTTCGGTTTCGGGTTTTTTCGGTTATTTAACCGAAAATAACCGACCGAAGAATTTTTGATTTTTTCGGTTTTTTTCGGTTTCGGTTTTTTTCGGTTATTTAACCGAAAATAACCGACCGATGCCTTTGTCCGATCTCTACTGTACATATAACTGGTACTTTATCACTTTATTTTCCACTTACATCCATGTTACATCCTTTCCTAGTTCCTAGTTCCTACTACCATTCCTCTACCATTTAGTGTTGATGATGATTCACCAAAATTTAACAAAATTGGATCCACCAGTCAATTTCACAAATATTTCATCGGAATATTATTCTAAATCGGATCCACCAGATATTTTACTGATCTTCAATTTTGGCCTGACTAGTGGAAAAACTTGCTGGGTCGTTTTGCTACAAAGCTCAGATGGGCACTTTGTCATTGGGCTCAGTAAGGGCAACCCCCTCCCCCCCACTCATAAAAAACCACCCATAAAGAAAATATGCAGCAAAATTTTTTCCTTTTTGATATTAATTTCCGAATTTTCTTGCAAAATTGCAATTTTTCATTTTATCGCCGATTTTTCGTGTTTTCATATTTCAATCTTTAAAAGTTGTTGAGTTGTTGATTTTGCTTATACCTTGAAGTCGAGTGGCAAAACGACATTGCACCGTTGAAAAAGACGAAGATATTAAAAAATGGTCGAAACCTACTTTCAAAAGAACTACTTACTAAAAGCCAAACCCATAAAAAACAAAGTTATTATGGAATATAAGCAAAATTATGTGACACATAAATTTTCAAAGTTTTCGAAAAATCCAAATTTTCGGAAGCCATAAATTTATTGAAAACCCCTGATTTTTTTTGACAATTTCACTTTTCTATACAACTTTGCCATTTAATGTTTGTCTGGCTAAGGGGTTGAAAAAGATTCATTTCTTTTGGCCATTTTCGTTTTTTGAAATTTCCCAGCATCAAAATATCCTCCTCGAATTGCATACCTCCGTTTTAGTATCCCGAATGATCCCGATTATTCCTTTTCTCCTATTTCTCCTTATTCCTCCCCTTTTCTCCAACCAAACTTCACTTACCGACGAAGATAATGGGCAGTAAGTTTTCTTATAGTTCAAGTGAATCGTCCTGAATCAATGGCATACCAAGGAAAAATTTTCAGCGGAATTGGGGACTCTAGAACAGAGGCGTGAACGGCTACGATTTTTCATAACCGTAGCCAGCTATATCTGTGGGGTTCATAACTGTAGCCGTTTGTATCCGCGTCAATTTTTACCTGTAGTACGTAAATTTTACTCGGCCTTATTCGAAGCCGTATTTTTTCATTTAAAAAATTCCAAAAAATCGAAATATCCTGTAAAAACCCATTTTTTGTATTTCGGAAAAGCTTCGTAATTTTTAGCCGAATTTGGAAAAATTAAAATACCTGATTATTGTGCATAAAAATTCTGAACAACATTGCCTTTTATACTTTTGGCCTAGCATGCTTTAAAAAGTTTCGGCCAAAATTTTGCCATTTGACACTTTTTTAACGCCCTAGCACCTGCTGTAGAACCAATAAATTTAATGTCTGATTGGTTGGTCGGTTTTTTCAAATTAGTTCTCATTCGGGTTACACTCCGGGAACCCATTTTATTATGATGCATTCTTCTTAAAGACCATTGGAAATTGCCAACGGTGCGCAAAACATCCTGCTGGAAATTGAACACCATCCTGATGAGAAGAGTGCCAAAGACCAAGGGTATCATCTGAATTTGATGCCATTGCCGGCTTATACACAAACGAATAACATATATGGCCATTTAAAAACACAGAGAAAGCAAAAAATGTTTTGAAAAAATTGAAATTTTACACTTGTATGAATAGAATACAATTCTGCTATTTTTATTTTGAATTCCCAAACAAAAATGTTGTCATCACAAAGTATTTATTTAGAGAGGTAGGGTTGAGTGGCACAAACCAAAATTTTTGCGTCTTATAGGCGAAAACAGCATTTTTTAAATTAAATTTTTAGACTAAATATACAAAAATTAATAAATAAGGCCCTTATTTACATAGGAGCGTTTCGGGGGGTGGGGGGTGAACAAATCCATCTTCTTCTACTATACATATAGCTTTTATTAAACCTTTATTAAAATGCCTCAGTCACTACTAACAAGTAGGTACGTAATTGAGTGACATAGCATCCTAATATTATTTTGTCTTCGCTATATTATTATTATTCTTATATTAACATTAATATTGTATAATAATTAATATTGTATAATAGGATGAATGGCGCCCGAATCATCTCAAATAGTTGTAAGATTGAGTTTTCCCCTTTTTTAATAGGCTTCTGATTTGCTTTCCGAGCATTCCACTCAACAACAATGGAAATGCAAAAGCAAGCCGTCGTTTCCAATTGCTCGACCAAGGATATGACCAATTTGGCCGATGCCAAAAGTTGTCCAATGGTCCTCATATTGGAATTCTGCTCAATTACCAATGGAATGATCTGAACATCGAAACTTCATTTGGCTTCCAGTATCTTGCTTTTTCTTAAAATAATTTTTATGGAATTTCAGTTTTGCATGCTCGATCGAGAGAAAGAAAATATTCGGAATCCAGTTGCGAGAAGCTCACAAGCTTTTGTCGTCAATGAAAGGATGCGAAAGTAATATCACAAAAATCTAAATAAGAATAAACAGAAACAATGCTCTTTTTTCAACATTCTATATATTAATATATGTAGCTAATCTTGGTAGATCAGTTGAGGGCGACATTAATTGAGTGTATAAAAAAGTCTAGGACCATTCGATTTGGTCTATTGCAAAAAAGTTTTGGTCAAAACTATCATTCTTATCGGACAATTCCAAAAATGTGTTTTTAGCAATAATTTTTTGCATTGAGCTATGTAATTCGTGCGGACTTTAGCTCATCTTGTAGCTAATTTAATGCTTTTTTCAAAACTCACAAGTCAGTCTGACATGGATATATTTATGTTTTTCTTATTTTATAGAAAAATTCGCCTGCGAAATGTTGAATGGGTTCGGAGAAAGCTTCAAACAAAGCATGAAGAGTGAAAGTGGCGAAGTAGCGCCATACGTGGATGACTTCGGACCGATTTGGTATTTGGGAATTAACACATTGAAAGTGAACTCGACGTCAAGAAACAGCAAAATAACGTATTTTGGGAATTGTTCATCATGGAGCATCAAGGTAATTTTTGTTTGGTCAATGCAAGAATTACAATTGTTGTTGAAGACGTGTATTAAAACAATTGATTCAAAACCAAATTCAAATAGCTTCTTGCTAAAAACCTAAAATTTCTCTTTTATAATTATGATGATTAGGGATATCGAAAATTGGCCTAAACTTTTTTCATTGAAATATTTAATGAAAATATTTTCGAGATTTAAATATACCTATATAATTTGCCAAATTCAAATAAATAAAAAAATTCGATACTTTTAGTTTGATTAATTTCCAGAATGTCACATCTCTTAACTGCAGCGAACAGGTAAGATATATAATTTATATTGATAAACGTCATGTGTCTTAACTTTGTGTCACTACCGTTAAGTCGATCAAGAATATCACAACTATGACGACTAAACCGACCAAGAAGATCACTACCACTACTGTATGGAAGGTTTTTGATTAAAAAATTACGGATACTAATTTTTAATACTAGGTCATTTTATAAAAACTAAAGAAATAGTTCTTACTATTTTAGAGAAAATATGGTTGGTCACTAAATATAAAATCGATATAAACAAAAAATCAGTTAACCCCTTTTAGAAACATTAAAAACAAAAAATTAATATATTGGAAAAATATATGTATTGATTGAAAAACTATTAGGCAAAAATCCTCAAGGGAAACCAACAGGAGGAATTAACCTAAATCATTCTTACATACTAGATAGTTTCATAAAAATTGCACCATTTGGTATTCTAACGGGTGTATATCTCCGAAGGATGAAGCAAAAAATCTACAAATTTCAGAAACGATACTAGGTTCTTTATAATTTCGTGTTTTATAGAATTTTCCATCTCTATCAAAAATTTCGAGAAAAAATGCCGCAAGTGGTCTAGTCAAAAATGGCCAAACCGGGTTATCGGGTTTAAAGTTTAAACCCGGATTTTTGATAGGGAATTGCAATGTTTATACCTTCTTCTGATAGTCCAGGGTAGCTTAATGTTTTCTGATAGACTACAGCTAATGCAAATAACCGCATCTCGTCCATTCACTGATCTTTTATGTTTTTTTCAAACTTTCGATCCATAATTCGCCATTTAATAACTCTCGTCCATCTCGTCCATTCACTGATCATCTCGTCTCTTCTCATCCATTCACTGATCTTTTATGTTTTTTTCAAACTTTCGATCCAAAATTCGCCATTTAATAGAAAATCTGCCAAAAACACGATTTTTTGGTCGAAAGTTTGAAAAAAAAACATAAAGATCAATGAATAGACGAATCGAGATGCGTTTTTTTTACATTAGCTGTAGCATCCCCTGGGCTATCAGAAGAAGGTATAAACATTACAATTCCCTTTAAAAAATTCGGGTATTTTATACGATTTTTTCCACTATTCGCATTTTGCCTATCAGAATCAGAAATTGAATTATCAAAAATATATGATCGATTAGATAGCTATGTGCCAAAAAATTTAAACTATTATAATAATGAATAATATAGAATAAGCTTCCCATATTTTCATTCAAATACATGGATTCGCATATATATGTTTTTAAGCCACCGGAAGCAACCACTATTATGGAAACAACCACTATTGCCATTACAAAGACAAGTACTAAACAAAGTAGGTCTCAAGGAGTCTCGATCCTGATAATAAGGCACCGGACAATTTGACATCAAGGAAAACGGACAATCATGAACCAAAAGTTCGGAAAATTATTCCTGCATTTTACGCATCTAAAGCAGGGGACAGTTGAATCCCGGGCGTCCTATCTCCCCCCTTACACTACGGTTACAATGTGTCCGCAATCCGCATCCGCGTTCCCTTTGTTGGTTTTGCGGATGCCAACGCGGACCGCAAAACGGATGAGTTTGCGGATAACAATGCGGATGCATTGTAACCACCCAACGCGGATTGTAAAACGGATTGTAAAACGGACGCAAACGCGGATACAAACGCGGATGCATTGTAACCACCCATTGTAACCACCCTTGACGGACGCGGACGCGGAAGAGCGCGGATGGCATTTCGGACGCGGACGCGGACACGGAGAAAGTGGTTACAATGACCAAAATTTTGCGGATTGCGGATGCGGATTGCGGACGCGGACAATATCAAAATATTTGATATTTCGTCCGCGTCCGCGTCCGCAAAATATTTGATGGGTGTTTACAATGGATTTTCATTTTCTGCTCCGTTTTTCCGTCCGCGCTGGACGATCCGCGTTCGGATCCGCAAGGGGTGGTTACAATGCATCCGCGTTTTCATCCGCGTCTGCATCCGTCTTTGCGGACCGAAAAGTCATCCGCAAAATGCATTTTGCATTGTAACCACCCATCAAAAATTTTGCGGACGCGGATTGCGGACACATTGTAACCGTAGTGTTATCGGGAAAACCATAAAACTTTAATTACCAGCACAAGGTTTTACCTCAAATACAACGAGTACAAGTGCACCTAAGATCATCGCAACTACGACAAGTACATTGAGTACAAGTGCACCAACGACTAATGCACAAACAATTGAAACATCTACTGATTGGCCAAGGAGTGACCAGTTGACGGAGGAACAGAAGGAGAAAAAATTGAAGGAGTGTAAACGCCAGATTGACGAATACAATCAAGTGCTTGGTCATGACAAGGTAAGAAAAAAATTCTCAAAAATATTTTAATCAACTGAGGACGTTAAAAAGTATCATTTTTAGTATAAGAGAACCAAGCTTTTTAAATTTTTGATAGAAAAATAGCTTTAGGATTAATTAATTATTAAAATGAATAAAATGTCGGTTTTTAAGATTCTATTTTTAAATTTCAGCGTACATTAAATGAAATACATTGCTTGATGAATAATGAAGAAAGGAATAATAAGAGTAGAAGAGGAGGAGTACCCAAAGTGCCATACAAACCATTTGAAGGAAACCAGACCCAGAGGTGTAATGGTCCAAAATGTCAAGTAATTGTGCCGATACCTGAGGAAAAACTTAACATCACTTGGCGCCGTAACAATGTAATCTTTTTTGAATATTGAGACTATCTTAAGAAAATCATTCGTTCTATTTTTTATTTTTCTCTTGCATGTTTTCCATTCTTTTTTTAGCTTCTTTTTCCTCCACTGCTTTCCGATTTCTTTTTAATTTTCCCATTACCCCTCACTCAGCAAACTCCATTGGATACGCTCTTGTCTCAGGGATGTGCATCAGGGATGTCTATCGTATCGTCTATCGCCTATCGTCTATCGCCAAATATCGTCTTTTTAACGGCTATCGTCTATCGTTATCGTCTATCGTTTTTTCCTCAAATATCGCCAAAATACACCCCTAAGAATGGGGGTCGCCGACCCAAAAATGCGCCCCTAAGAATGGCATTTTACAAAAAATATAATAAAAATTCGGGGAAAAATGACCTATTTTCTCAAAAAGTTTTTCAAAATTTTCTCCGGCGGCCCCTATCGGGATCGCCGGTATTCCCTAATTCTGTTATGAAGAATCAATTTTCTTAAAGGAAATACCCCAATATTCAAAATTTTCTCCGGCCGCCCTTCTCAGGGCCGCCTAAAAAATGACCATGTTCCTTAAGAAATTCATTAAATTTTTCAAAATTTCCTTCGCAACCCTTATCAGAGCCGAGAGCACTCCTTAAAATATAAATTTTCATAATAAAAGTTTAAGCCTAAATTGGAAATTTTT
The DNA here is from genome assembly GCA_001026735.1 of Rotylenchulus reniformis. Classification (NCBI taxonomy): domain Eukaryota; kingdom Metazoa; phylum Nematoda; class Chromadorea; order Rhabditida; family Hoplolaimidae; genus Rotylenchulus; species Rotylenchulus reniformis. Next base: position 12,947 of record LDKF01001966.1, read on the forward strand.
TACTATAGAAAAGGGGTCCAAATTTTCAAAATTTTTCTCCCACCTCTCAAACACTAAAAAATTAGCCAAATCCAAGGATTAGGAAAAAGATTAAGATGTGAAAAATTATTATTGTTATACCACAAGATCAAAAATTAAGGATTTTTTAATTTTTTTACAAAAATTTTTTTATGAATGAACAGAGCTCGAAATTTTTTTTTGCTTTTTTCGATTTTTGAAAAATATCGTCTTTTGAAAAGTATCGCGTATCGTCTATCGCCGAATATCGTCTTTTTGGCGAATATCGTTATCGTTTTTGTTTTTTCAATCGTCTTTTGGACCTATCGTTTTATCGTCTATCGTCTATCGTTTTTTAAAATTCGATTTGCGACATCCCTGATGTGCATGGTTACAAATTTCGGACCCGTACCAATATCCACACCCGTTTCATACCCGCCTTTTTTAGCATACCCGCCTGCGGTACCCGCGAGTCTACCCGCATTACCCACATTTTGGGGAAATAAAAAATCTAAAAAAAATTCAAAAACCGTGTGACATGACAACTCATCACGGTTTTAATAAATAAAAACATTCCATCTAATGATTAAATACTAGCCAATGAATAAAATAGAAAATATTTTAAACTTTTCTGACAAGGCTTTTTATCCTCATAAATTAAAAAGATAAAATAAATGCGCGATCTTTATATGAAAATTATTCCAGATTTTTATCTAAAATTTGAATTTTTGTTAAAAATTCTAATTCGGTATTTATTTAAAAAATTAAATTTTTATAAAACCAAAATTTCAAAAAATAGGACAAAATTTTTAATATTTTGCGTTGTAATTTTAACTAGAGAATAAATGAAAAATTTTGCATTTTATTTTTAAACATTCTCAACACCTCCAATTAACCCCCAATTTTACGCATCATTTAATTTATAGAATAACTAGGTTATTTAGACAGAACAAACAATTATCCGTCCCAAAAACTCGACGAAGCAAAGGTCTCGTCGTGATTCTGAACTGGTCGAAGAGACAGTTTATTGCCGTGAAGAAGAATTTGATCTTCGAATAGATGTCGAAAGTGAAATATGCCGCAAGAAAATGTAAGCCAAAAAAATCATGAATTTGTTGGGATGTAAATAATCATAAATTAAGTGGCCAAATTGAAAGGCAAGGTCCATGTAATAGCTGCGCATTTGTGGCCACAGTTACTGCTATTTATGGCCGCTATTGCATGGCTAGAGGGATTTATCATTCGAAGTAATTAATTGATAGTAGAGAAATCTGAGAAATCCGTTAGATAAAATAAATTTTTACATAGGAATATCAACTATAGCAGAAATTATGTGAGAGTAAAATGTAAGGAATTAGGATTTCATAAATGGGAAAATGCGAATATCGTTACCTATTCATTGCCAGAAAAGCCAAAATCGACGTTTGACAAAAACTCAAATCGTGAGAACTCAGTTGACTGAGTTTTTTAAGATAATTATTTCAAGTTGATCTTGCTCTGGCGACTAGGCAATATTTGAACAATGTTTTGATTGCATCTTTTGATTGTTTTTGATTAATTAAAAGGATTAATTTTTGCTGGGTTTATTTTTTATTTTTTTATTTATTAATTTTTACTTAATTTTACTTTTGCCGCATCCCGAAGAAAGCGATAATAAAATTAAAAAATTGTACTATGTATTATCCCAAAAAGGAAAAAATGTCAAAAATAAAATAATAAATTTTCAAAGTTTTTTTTTACAAATCCGCGGCATAAGTGCAATTTGGAATTAACATTTTAAATACTGTAAATGTTAAGAAGATGGTATGATTTTTTGCAAGATAAATTCATCCAAAAATGTAAAAAATATTTATTTTGGAGATTTTCCAACTTTTTTAATCTTCATTTTTAAATGTTCGATATTTTAATATACTTTTATTTCATCATAAGGAATTGGGGCCCAATTGACGTCTGCGAGTTTCCCTTAATGATTGAAAAATGGTATGGACTACGATGTCCAACCAATGCAGGATTTAACTGTAAATATTTTATACAAGAGGGGTGCCAAAAAATGCAACAGGAAAACCACAAACTTTCTATTCGGGATCCCATTGAATGTTTAGCTGGTTCTTGTCAAGAGCAAGTTTTTTATATTAAATAAATAATAATAATAACACACCCTTAAATTTCTAGTTCGGAATGGCCCGAACCAATATGGGAATATCACACCAAAACACAATGGATTAATGGTTATTTCAAAGAAACTAAATAAATATTGAATGATTAACTAATTAATTATTAAACGATTTATACTTAGATGCTTGTAAACCTTATCGCAAATTCGCCGATTATGGATGTTGTAAGCATCCATTAATACCTGCTAAATGTTGTCTTGGTGAATTTTGTCGGATGTTTTTTCAAACATGCGATAATTGGAATTCAGAAAACATGAACTTATCAGGAAATCGTATAAATACATTTTTGATCTGCATATATTCGTTAAATATTTTAAGTTTCTTCTATCTATCATTTGAGTGGAAGTGAGTATATAGGAATTATCATGGACGAGATTATGAAGAATGGTCCTGTCACTGCTGTCATGGATGCTTACGATGAGTTTGATTGGAGCTATAAAGAGGGGAAAGCTATTTACACGGTAATCATCAAAAATATATCTGGGTTCCTTCTTTTACTTTAAAATGCAAAATAAAAATCAGACCAAAAAGAATTGGCCTTTTATACTTCTCAAAATTGGTCTTTAAATTTAAAATAGCTAAATTTTTGGTTTACCCACAACAATTACCTTATTTCCTCTAAAAGGCCTATGCCTTATTTTTTCAAACCCATTTAAAGATTTCCCTTATTTTTAGAGGCCTTTTTTTCAACCACTCTCTGAAGAGGGAGCGGGATGCTATTTAGTGAGAGATTCTATTACTAGACTTATTTTTAATTTTTTTTAAAGATTTTTTGAAATTAAAGTCTGTGAAAATCATTGAATTTTATATTTTCTTTTTTATGTATTTTATTAAATTATTTTCCAATTTTTACTATGATATTGAATTCAAAAATTTTCACATGAAAATCACAATCGGCAGAAATGGGCTGGCTTTACAAATAAAATAAAAATTCTAATATAAACAAGAAATTTTTTGAGAAAAACAAAGAAATTAAAAAAGTAGAAAATAAAATCTATTAAAATTTTATGAAAAGTTTATCAAAAAGTTGTTAAAAAATTGAAAATATGATTTAAAAATTCTTATTAGAAAATTTTAAAAATAAGATAAAAAATATATTTAAAAATTTAGGTTAAAAAATAGCTAAAAAAAATTGAAAAAATCGAAAAAAGGAGGACCTATTTTAGAGCGGACCTTATTTTAGAGGAAACAATATTTTTGAGGATATATGATATATTTATAACAAAATAAAAAATAAGGTATATTTAGTTCGTTATCAAGAATATTGATTAAACTGTTCCAAAATTATGTTATCTGTGTATATTTATAGTATAAAATATATTATTTTTGAATATAACTGGCTCGCTTATATGATCAATTTTTTGTATATATACTTTTTTTGATTGTATTCCCTAAAAAATTAATTAATTAATCGTTCACTGCTTAAGCATAAAATTTAATAAACATAAAATTAATTAAACTAACATTAATGCTCTGGCAGGTTTCCAAACATGCAAAAGATCCGGTTGGACATGTGGTCAGACTGATTGGATTCGGAGAAAAGTTTTGTTACAGTAACAAAAAACAAAGGTAAGTAAGTATACATATATATTATCTAACTTCGATCTCCTTATGGATTACTAAATAAATGTAGACATCTTAGAAGGGAACATTCCGAACTGTAAAGAGGAATTTGCATATTCATTTCTATTCATTTTTGAGCATTTGCGATAACCATGAAAATTTTTACTATTAAATCCCCTTACAGTTTGGGACCATTTTTTTAATTTTTAATTTTAAATGTTAACGAATAGTCGTTTATCCATGCGGATCAACCACCCATCAGGAAGCCATCGATCGTAACATTCGAATAAGCATTAAAATTTGAAGGAGCCGTAAAAATAGTTAGGAGGATAAAATAAAGCCAAATAATCAACATAATCATGATCTAAAATAATAGAACATTTGGCGGATATTATGCGCGGATGAACGAACGTTTATTTAAAAAAAAATAAAAAATTTAATAAAAAATGGTCCCAAGCTATGAGGGGATTTAATATTAAAATTTCATGGTGTCGCCAATGCTCTACAAAATGTCAAGAATAGATTCCAATTTATAGTTGAGATGCTCCCTTGTTAAATCTCTAATAACAATATTAAAATGAGCAATTATTGATAAAACCACTTAATAGGTATTTAGTAGAATTAAGCAGATATAATATTTCTATTATTAAACAGATATAATATTGGTATTTCTTGTAATTGTATTGGTATTTCTTGGCAATTCTTTTATTTGACATTTTCATAAAAATCATTAAATATATTGTAAATTTATTCAAACATTGCCTTTTTAAAAAACGAAGAATAGATAAATGAAATTATTCCTGGCTCACTTAAAAGTTTAGAATAAGAATTGATTTTCAAAAACGCGAAAAATTCATTTTTTCAAGCATATTTAAATTGTTTTACGTAAAATAACTTTCAGTTACATGTGTTTAATTTTAATAATATCGGCTTAGCAATCTTTAAAAATGGATATTCTTTGATAGTACACCCACTTCTTTTTAACACCCACCTGGCTGCTTTTTGATATTAAAAATTATATTCATTGTTTAGAATTAATTTATCTTATTCTAATTTAAACCCCGTGGTTTAAATTCTTCATCTTCCCGCTGATGAGAGGGGGGCTTTAATTGAAGTGAGAAATTAGAATTCTTTTTCAAAATACTTAACAGTTTATATCTAAAAATAGAATTATAAGCTTATTTTTATGGCTAAAAATAAATGAAACTTTGTGTATAACAATGGCCTATTAGAAGGAAATTCTTAAGAATCATTTTTAAAAATTTCTAAAGGATTTTATTAAACTGAATTTTTATTATATAAAGGATTTCATGGTTTTGGGCGCTTTTGCTTCTTGTAAAATATATTTAGTGGCGAACCACTCTTTACAATAAAGTACTGGATTGCTGCAAATTCATGGGGCCAACATTGGAATGGAGACGGAACTTTTCGCATCCGACGTGGCACAAATGAGTGTGGTATTGAAAGCAATTTTGACTATGGGCATATCGAATTGTGAGTGCATAAAATATTTATACTTACCAGCAGTTAGTATGCTGATGACAGACACTAAAAATTTTCGATATAATTAAAGAAAAAGGTACAAAAAATACGTTCTTCAATTTAAGTCTGATTTCTTAGAAAAATTTCAATCTTTTTGAAATTATAAAGTTTTTTTTGATTTTATTGATATATTTAAACGCCAAAATTTATTTAATTAAGATGGGATTGGCAGTGGGAAGAACCATAATGACAACCTATGGAGAATTTAATGACAAATATTCTTGGAAATTGAAGTTCATTAATAAGTTTATCACCGTTCGTAGATAATTTATTTTATTTTTTATTATAAAGATTTCTTCCCTTTTTGATAAAGCTAATTTCCAAATTTTTCCATGTTAGCATCATTTTAACTTACGATATTTTTTCTATTTTAATGGTATACTATTAAATTTTCCGAACACAACCGAAAGTTACCACTAAATTACAGATTACAATTAAATTTAAGCTACCATTTAATTTTATCATTAATTGACTGGATTTTATTACCAGTCTGTATTTTTTAGTGGATTTTTTAAAGAGATTATCACTGAAAGTAGATTTGGTTTTCTTTGGCAAACCAAAACAAGCGCAAACTAAAGATAGAAGGAATTTCTTGCTGCTTGAACAAAATGTAATTTGTTCAAAAATCCCCTAAAAAAGGACATTTCATCCAAATTTCTTGAGTATGGGCCGCTATTTTATGAAGCTCCACCCACAATATTTCATTTATTCTAATTTAAAAATTCTTAAAATCCTAAAATTGATAAAAAAAAACATCACAAAAAATCAGTAAAAAACAAAAATAAAATTTTACATAAGAGATATGTATGTAGTATGTACCATTCCAATTTTCTTTTTTTAAATTCTCCGGGACTGGAGACGCCAAAGACAGGAACAACCGATGGCGCAAAGACCTGGTATCCCGCTAGAAGTTAAATATGTTTGGCTCCATGCTGTCTATTGAACTACTTCTCCTTTGCCTCAATCCGGCAACGAATCATTCGGTGTAATCCTGTAAGAATGTGTCCAGCTAATGTGTGTCCAGCTTTTTTCCAGCTTTAATTTCCAATAAGTTGTTGACTTAAATTCCAATAATTTCCAATAAGTTGTCGCTTAAACTTGTCGACTATTCTGACAGCTTCTCCGATGGACATTGAGTTGACGGGGAGGTAAAAAGGTGCTCATTTCATTAGCTGAAATGAAATCCTTGAACTCCTTTAAGGCGAACTGCGTTTCCGTTTCCTTGACGAGCGTCTTCGGGATTATATGACAAGTGAATAGATACCGTAGCTTGTTCATAGTAGCAGTCGATCCAGTTGAGCTTATTGCGAAGTTTTCTGGCTATTTGCTGAAAGAATCCACAACAACCAGACACATTTTCACGAATGCACAGGTTTCCATGACTCAATAGCGTTCAGAGATGAGTGAAGCATGTTCTTCACCGGCTTCTACGCTTCTGCGGTACATGGCGCACAGGATCTTACCAATTCCTCTTTTTTGATCCAGTGGCCAAAATACATGTTGCCGCACCAGACTTCGTACGCTTCATCCAGGGATGACCCTTGTGCAGTAGTGGAGAACTTCCATTCGAAGCGCTTCAGGCTTTACCACCCGTTCGGCAAACACCAGACATCCATCCAAGATGGTGAGCTCATTATGGCATCGGTGAAACAGCACAAGTATTACTTCATTCCCTACTTATGTGGCCACTGTATCAGTACACTTCATCACCGCTTTTATCATTTTTTCCTGCTCGGTTAACTAGGCCAAATTTGCAAAATGGAAAGGAGCTTTGTTAAAAGGGACCAAGATCAGTTATTCTGATATCGCAGACAAATTCGCGAAGCGAATATAATGTTATCCTCCGGATTCAGCGTCTTCGCAATCAGCCTCGATAGGGCGTACGCTTAGCCAAACTCCAAATGTGGTCTGATATTCAATGTCGAAATCTTAGGCCAACAGCATCAGAGTCCATAACTTTTGGCGATTGGCAGTGAAGGCTTTGATCCACTTCTTGCTGCCTAAGATGGTCAACAGCGGCTGTTGATTCGTTTGCAGATCAATGCCTTAGAGAATTTTTTTTCGTGGAATTTTTTTCACCGCGTTTATCATGTCAGTCACTTTTTCAATCTGGGGATACATAGGCGCTGCTTTTCGGCTGCCATCAATTATGAGCATACATATGAGAGATCACAGCGCCGATTCCATGTTTCGATGAGTCGGTAGACACAATGATCTCTTGCGATGGGTCATAATTGGCGAGCAGTTGATCTGAATTCAGGTCTGTTAATCTTCTCGAATGCTTCCTAGTAGACCCAGACCACATCCCATTTTTAACAATTACTGGCGGATGAACCTCATGTTATTGACGAAATTCTGAATGTTTTAACATCACCAGAAAACATACAGCTTTTTACTCCTCATCAGTACAACTATGCCGAAGAAACCTTTGCTGAACATAGGCGCTGCTTTTCGCTATTCAACATGGCAAAAATGCCTTCAGGCAGCGATTAGGGGTGCTGATGCAGCGGCAACACATTTAATCCTGTCAAAAAAGCAGCACAAACGCGTGCTTCTACGTTGGCTTTCTTAAAGTTCACAATGGGAGCAGCCGGCGCAAGAGGGTGATTAATGTCTTTTTCCTCCAGACGTGTCAGCTATACCCAAAAGTTCTATGACCCTTTATGCACACATAAAATTGGCTTCGCTCCAAATTAGAATGTTGTCAATGTGCAGGTAGAACTCGTGGTATCTTGGTTGCTCCTTGATTGGGCCAAGCTTGGGCTTTCCAATGAACCTGTTTGTAACTTCATTGATCACAGTCACTTCGGCACACGAGTCAAGTACAAACGCATAACGGGTCTTTTCACTGCATTCAGCTTCTTGTCTGCTGCTCAAGGACGTTTGCCTCTTAGATAGTCGACAGGTGAGCTGGAGGTCCTTGACAACCGCATAATACTTCACAGTCGCCATCTGCTGCCAACATGGCCAAAATGCGCTTCCGGCAATTGGAATTGCTGCTGATCTTCAGGGTCCTGAACAGCTTCGGACAAGTCCTTAAATGCACAGAGACACTCGTACCGATCGATCCAAATCGATTGCGGTTTAGCAAACAAATGTGTCTTCAGCTGAGTTAATGTCTCATCAAATGTGAAATCCATGACCAATTTTGGCAGGCATAACTTGGTGTACTCATCGAAAATCAGCTCGCTCAGATTGGTCATAAGCTACTTAACTTTGTTTTCATGTGTTAGATGCGGCGCTGCACACTCGATCGCGAACTGGAATCGCTCCAGCCAGTCCTCAAAGCTTCCATGATCGCCATTCTGATCAAAAAAATCATCAAATGTGAAATCCATGACCAATTGCATGTAGTGCTGGTAAAAGAAAAAAAAACCGATGCAGGGTAGTGCTGGTAAAAGCTATGCAGGTTGTGGAGTTTATTACTGCATGAGTTACTCGGCGAGCGCTTGCTGCTCACTCGCCAGCATTGTTGCTCGGCCACCAACTTTGTCATTGGATTTTTCCCTATCCTATCCTTGTATCTAGTGTTGCCACGGGCCCCCGCTCCCCGCGGGGACCCCGTCCCTGTCCCCGTACACGCGAGGGTTGCCAGTCCCCGTCCCCGCGAGCCTTGTCCCCGCGGGGACACAGGGACAACATACACCCCTAAGAATGGGGAAATAAGCCAATTTTCTAAAATTTTGAAAATTTTTAATTGAAAATTTTTAAACTTTTTATAGACTAAAGAAGAACTAAAATTTTTTTGTTAATAGTTCTCGGATTTCTATAAAAATTTCAAATTGTCTTAAAAATAATTTTTAAAAATTTTAATTGATTTAAAATGAATTTTCATTGATGGAAAAAATTTTGAATTTTTTTTCAATAATTAAAAGACTTAGAAATAATTCTTGTCCCCCGGGGACCCCGCGAAAATATGTCCCCGTCCCCGCGAGGGTCGCCAGTCCCCGTCCCCGCGGTGACCCGTCCCCGCGGGGAATTATGCAACCCTACTTGTATCTGTATCCATTGGATTGTTTCCCTATTTTTATCCGATTTCACGAAAATCGACTAGATCGCCGAAGATCTAGAAAAGAATTGAATTCACTTAAATGCCCGCTTTGCACTTAGCAGATATCTCTATCGCCTAGAGGTTGTGTGTAGACGATCTGAATAAGTGAATAATTGAATAAAATAAATCGTTTTTTTCACATCTTTTCCCATATATATTAAATAATTAATCCAAAAATTCAGTGGTATCAGCTGGAAGAATATAGGTTGTTATTCCTTATTCATTACTATACATTAAATACATTTTTAACAATAATGAGTTTCATTCTTAACATAACTTTATTGATCTCCAAAAAATTAAGAATTAATTTTAAAGTAAAGTATATAATGTATAGCATGAAATAGGGAATGACATTTCTACCTTAATTTCTGTTTCGGTGATTTCCTCGTTATTTTATGGCTTCCCCTCCTCCTTTTAAAATTACTATTATTTTGATTGTATAATAAAAAATAAAATAAATGCCTTTGGGGATGTTAATTAGTTTAAATATTATAAGTTTTCAAAAAATGAAATAGTGTAGTGGTCTATCACGCGGGACATAACTCCAGGGACATGGTTTCGAATCCCATCACCGTGTCAGACATATACTCAAATCCGTGCGAAGCATATACCTTCACTCAGCCTTAGCCGAGCGGTGATGCGAAGCTAAGGTATTCCCGTACCGTACGGGGTATACTAACTATAACTACATTCTCTAACAGACTATCCCCCCCACTCCACATGTAAGCAAGGCTGCTTCGTGGCCCTTTGTGCCTGTAAGCCGTGGCAACTCAGAACTGGGAATACCGTCTAGCCCCAAAAAACCCACTTCTATAAAAATAAGTAAATTAATAAAAATACATTTATTATTTTTTATTTTTAAACATTCATAATATTTTAATTAATCATTATTCAAATATAAATTTAATCTTTTTATTAACTTCTTTAAATGTGTAATTCTTTAAACCTTCTTTAAAAATGTTAAAAAAATAAAAGATCAAAGCTGAACTTTATCCAAATCGAATCGATTACTCTTAATCACAAAAAGCTTTCCCATAACCGTTATTTAAAAAAAATTGTATGATTCATCATTTGATCATGTTTAATTAAACCAATGAAATCTATATGCATAAATTAATAAGCATCCATTCATCCATCAATGTCATCCATTTTTGAAAAGCATTCAGCATTTTTATTATAATTTTAACATTAACAATATATTAAAATGCCCCCAAACACTTAAATTTGACTATTTAATTTAAAAATTTTGTTGTTAGCTCATGCTTTAGAGCGAAATATGCTATTAATTATATCTTTATAGCTCTCATAAACTATGAGACTCATTACTCTAATTGTCTTTTTTATATTCTTTGTTCCCTATTCCTACTACTCTGACTGCAAAGACACCACACCCATTGCACCCGTTCTCTGGTATTATTACTTAAAGTGTAAAATTTTGCACAAAATTTTATATTTACATGTTTAAACACTTTTGTTTCTATGAATATATGTTTTTTGTCTAGCTTCAAATAAATAAAATAAAATAAAAGAATTCTCAAGAAGATAAAAGAAAAATGTGACAAAAATTTTCGAAGTCAAGTTGAATGATTAATCAAATTCGATTATAATTATTTAAATTGTGCTAATGCATTAGGATTCCACGCATTGATGTTGACACGCAGAATTATAACCAAACTATGATTACGGTTGAGGAACTCGCGCAATTGGAGCCTGTCGATTACATGTCAAGGGTTCACCATGTACTTCCCAAATACAAACCATTTGTTATTAATCTGAGCGTGAACACTTATAAAATCGCTTGTAATCGGACCATTCTTGCAAAGCCAAATGCAAGAACGGCCGAAATGATTTAAGCGTGCAATCCTCCCGATCCACTTGGGGGCTGCCATAAGTAATAAAGAAGAAATAGCATTAAAAATTTAAAAAAAGCAATTTATTGAAATTAAAAAAAGAATATAAAATTCTTTTAGTGTATACTCGTCTAAAAATGAGAAAAAAATAAAACGAAATTAGGTGCCAACAATTCTCTCTAAGAATATATAAATATAAACTACTAATAAGACTCTCTAATATAAGACCATTACCCTAAATTGATATGACTAGGGTCCGATATTTTAGGGAATTCTTTATTTTTAAGTCATGAATCATAGGGAATTGATGAATTTTATCCCTATTTTTTAAGCCCGGCTAAAGTTATTTTTTGTTGTTTGCTATTTTCCCTATAGCAAACAACACTTTCAGAATTAAAAAATACATAAAAATGGCTTAGAAAATATGCACCCCTAAAAATGATAAAAAATGATATTTTTTAAAGAACCATCTACAACCCGCTAAATAGGGGAAAAGGAAAAAATAGGGGAAAAAAGAAAAAAAGTAACCAAAAAATGTCCAAACAATTAAAGAGAAAAAATCAACTTACAAAAAATTAGAGACCAAAATTTATTTTTTTAATTTTGATTTTTAAGCTTCAATTGAATTTTTACGTAATATCTTGAAAAAATTGTCTATACCCAAGATATGACAGCCTGTATAATCATGATGCTAAAAAACTAATATCAAACAAAATTCAATTTTTATAAATAGAGCTCGAAATATTATGAAACTTATTTTATGGAGGCTCAGAATATCTTGAAAATCAAATAAACGCTTTTTCAAGGGCATCGGATTAAAAAAATTAAAAGCATAAGAGATTTCGATGTTTATTCTCTCGCACATTTTGGATTTCCCTAGGTTGGAAAATCTTTTTATATTCTTTATCTATTCGGTTATGATTGAAACGTGTTGGGTCGTTTCCATGCTGATGAGTCGTTTTTCCAAAAAGTACAAAAATGCGTCACATCCCGGTAAAACTTTTTTTTGTTAAATCTGTTAGACGAAAATTATAAATATAAAAAATATGCAGGATTTATGCTCTGTCGTTGGTTTAGAAAATTTTATGAATTTTCTACAAAAAGTTCAAAATTTTTAAAAATTACTAAAAATTCATGTTTTCTTGGAATTTTTTCTTGAAAATTTCGGATAAAATAAAACCGAAGATATAGAGCCTGAAATTCTACACCTTTTTAATATTTATTCTTTTGTCTAACAAATCTAAAAAAGTTTTATCGGGATATGGACGCATTTCTGCATTTTTGGAGAAATGACATAACACCAGTCGTTTCCTCGAAGGATTCCAAACGGTTTTTCAGAAAGGAAAACTAATCCAGAATACTTTTTAAAGCTAGCTATAACTTAATTACCAAATGCAAAAAAGATGCAGAATTTTACTTGATTTATTTTTTATAAAACAATAATAACAATTATTTTTACTGCGGCTTCCTGTGCCTGAAAGCCTAAACGATAAAGAATTCGAAATTCAATAAATAAAAATCGCAAAATCGGGTAAACCAAACCAGAATTTCATGCAAATTTAAAAAAAAACATATACGTATTAAGCGAAAATACCATAGCCTTCTACATATGCTATGAAAGTTATTTTGAGAAATATGGAAAAAATGGACCGTTTACTGTAAGTTAGGGAGAAATAAATATTTTCTATTATTTTACTTATTATTAGATTGAAAATTTGGAGAATAATGTGACGAATTCTTGCAACTCCCATGGTGATAAGAATGGCAAGATTCAGCATGGTATTGCCATTACAATTTGTGCTCAACGACGAAGAGGACACCATCATATCCAAGCCAGTGTGCAATTGTCCTATTCAAACATAAGGTAATATAAATTAAAAATGAGATATATAAATATTAATTTATCTTGGGGAGGAGCAGGATATCCGTGTTGACAAAGGAACATATTCATCTCTAATGTGGAATTCCGATATAACCAGAGAACAGAGTTGATAATATTTAAAAAAGTGACATTTGTTTTTCGCCTCACGCCATATACATAAAAAGTTATCTTTTATTATTTAAAATAACATTATCTAAAAATTCGATAAAAAATTAAAAGGCAAGATCTCAAAAATCTCTCAAAATCTTATATTAAAAACGGCCCCACAGTAGTTAGTAGGGATAGAAAGTAAACACGAATTTTGAGTTGCGTGTTTACTTTCTATCCCCACGCGTGTTTACTTGTATTCCCATGCGGCCAAGATAAACAACTTTTTTGTTTACTTTCTGCGCCAATGTAAACAACTTACAAGTTAGTTTACTTCCCCTCTTACTTTATATTTATTTAAGTGATTCTTCTGAATAATTTTTTTTGTGGATTCTTTCTAAATATATATTTACTTTTTATTAAAAAATTTCCCGGCCATAAATAAACTCTACTTCTGTTCTCCTTCAAAACTAATCAATATGGCCTAAGTCTCATTCTCCACTCCCCCTAAAGTCTCCTTTGCTTTTTGTTGTTTTGGGCAAGAGGAAAGGGACTAGCCAATTAGCGATGCTGACTACAGTATTACTAGAGGGAAATAACTAGAAAATGACTGACCAGAGTAAAAATAAATAAATGACTAGAATAAATGAAAAATGAAGACTAGAGGAAATGACGACTAGAGAAAATGGATATATAAAAAATAAATGATGACTAGAGGAAAATAATAATAAAGGATAAACCTTTTGATTATTTGCACAAATAATTTTAATTTTTTATTTAAAGCAAGAAAATACAAACAAAAATAAAAAAAATTTAACGGAGCCGATCAATATCATTTTCTGTGATGCCGAGATCCAGGGGAAGCGCGCAGACCAGATCACGATTCCAGTCGCAAAAGGGCATGCAAATGCCTTCCCAATCCTCCTTCGACACATTGCCAGGCCTTGCGGAGAGGCAATGGTGCACCTCGCGCACTATCTCGGAAACCATCCGCATGCAGACATGGCACAACTCGTGCCCTACAGTGCAGATGAGCTGCTTGACGGGCTCGGCAGAATCCTCCTTGATTGCCTGGAGGTTGATGGTGATGCGGACTCCTCCATCCGGCAAGAAGTCCGACTGCCCATACCAGTCGTCGTCCTCGTCACCGTCGAATACAACTTCAACGGA
>LDKF01001967.1:0-27286 GCA_001026735.1 Rotylenchulus reniformis
GATGCCGCCCTCTGCGCTGTCCGCCTTCTTGGTACGGATCATGTACCCATGGCCATGGTTGTGCAACACATTGCCATTGCTCAGATCGCCCACCAATCCTCCGTAGATGCCCAATTCCGGCACAACATGGTCCAATTTGAGCGGGGCACGAGCGGATCGGATGAAATAATTCTGCAAAAAAATGAAAAATAAAATGACGGTTTGTATTTTTTCGGAAATAATTATAATTATTGGTGCTAGGACATTAAATAAAAAACTATAAATTGGGCGCTAATAACTGCCAAATGCAAAAATCAAATTAAAAACTATAAACTTGTTATTAATAAGCCAAAAAAAAAGAAAATATTTTTTATCTTTTTATATTTTAATTTTTAAAATTTCCTTGAACATAAAAACTAATAATAAATCAATTAGGTATATTATAATATGTTCATCATTTTTAGAACAAAAAAGAATTCCCCAAAAAGCCAGTTTCTATATTTAAGTATGTTTTCAGAGAGTGTAGAATACCATTATTGGAATCCATACATCAAAATATTTGACTTTTTAAAAATTATTTTTCGAAAACCGATAATTATAATTAAAAAACAACGGCACATCCAAGAATATCTAGTAATCTCACGACAAACACTTTTATATTTATTTTCTTGATTTTTATATTATTTTTTAATATGATATTGCGAGGATAACAACAAAAGTCCTCACAATCAGTGTTACCGATAATTCTTTAAATCATGAACCAGGATGATCTGATCTGATCTGATCCGAGGTATCGGATCAGAAAAATGAGGATCATCGGAAATACTGCTCACAATCCCATTCTACACTCTTGTAAATCCATAAATATTTTTAAAAAATCTTTAATTTTTGATATTGGTAAATTGAAAAGGAAAATACTTCCTTCAGTATTACTATCTAAAAGTTTTATAGGCAATTCCAAGATGAATTTTTAAGAGGTTTTTTTTCGAGAAGTACACTCGAACATTCGATTTTTATTTTAAAATTCCTACTATGGTCAATAAAGTATTCTCACCGGAACAGTCATCGGCTTCAGACGCTCCATTAGAATGAATGCCGAACGTTCCGCGGGTGTGCTGAGTGATTGCAGTTTTTCTACCAAATCTTGATCGAAAAAGTTGTGGCCACCACCATCCTTATTCGGTTTGAGCACATATTGCTCGGGATGGTTCATGGCATCCTGTATTAAATAATAAAAATTACAGTGACATTTGACTTTTTGGATTCAATCCTAAATCGGTAATTTAAAAAAAAAGATAAAATGATTGAATACCGAAATTTATCAATATTTTGAAATTTATTCGCCAAAAATTGATTTATTAATGAGTAAAAATGCTTTATATTCTAGCTAAAGTTTTTTATGGGTTTTTTGAATATATTTCTGGGATAAAAAATATAATAAGGTTAATTTAATTCTTTTTTTTTACATTTTATACTAAAATCATAAATATAATTATTTAAATAATGACTTTAATGAGTTGTTTGGTCCTCTCGTCATCCTTCTCCAAGCTCCATAATCCGGCAAAAGTCTGACGAATAGCCTCTACATAATGTGCTTCATCTGGATCCGGGAAATACTGCTCGACAACTCCTTTCGCGGCCAGAGCCTATAATGGCATAACATTCAAAAAATGTAAAAATATAGCATATCAAAAGACATTCTTTTTTGAATTTTCAAAAATTAATTTTTATAATTTTTTTTTGAATTCTTACCTCTTATAAAAAATTTTTCTCTATAATGATTATTTGGGTTAAATTTTAATTTTATTTGTACCTGTTGACCCTTCTTTGAGCCGAGCAAATTCATTGCTACAGTAGGCGATTTCTATAAAAATTAAGAATAAAATAATCTGACTAAAAGATACATCACAAATAATTTACAACGGAGGTAGAGCGCTCAATCTTGAGTCTGGCACTCCATGCTTTGTCTGAGGAGCCAGCCCACCGATAAAGCACAATTCCCACTTTGCGCCCATCATCCAGGCGCAGTGAAAAGTCCTCGGGATCAAGTGTAAGCCTTAATAAAATAAATTGTTTTTAGTGATTTTGTCAAAGAAGGAATCAAAAATTTCTAATATAAATATTAAAAATATTTTAATTTATTTTAGAGATACCTTTGCTTTTGCACTAAATACATAGTAATTTTAATTTTTATTTTTATTTTTAAATGCATTGCTTAATGCTTTAAACAGTCAAATCAATTTCTTTTATGGATATTGGAGCCCATTAATGAAAATTTTTTTCACACTTTTGGCAGATCGGTCTTATAAAATAAGTTGTGTAAAAATTCTATTAAGAAGAATGTCCCCTATTAAAAAATTTATTTATTATAATAATTTAAAAAATAAAATGATCAGAACTAATCTACCTAAATATTTTTGGATTAGAACGAATTGAAAATTTACATAGTTTTCCACCAATGCCACCCTCTGAAGTTTTGGTCTATCAATTTTTTTAAAAGTTTAAACCTTGATTTGATAAGGTGACAATTTTTTAGCCTAAAGTGGCAATTTTTAGCCAGTTTTTAATAACCTAGCACCGTTTTTTTCATGATATTAAATTTATTTTATGTCACCGTATTCCAGATCTTACCTATCATCACATTCCTCCATGGTCAGGTATTCAATTTGCATTTTGCCCCCAGAAAGCATATCAAAATCGGCATGTAAATCCGTGTGGAAATGGCCCGCCCGTTTGCCATATTTCTTTTGGAGATCAGTTGCTTTGGTAGGATCTTTTCGTCCTTTCACTGTGATCACCATAATGGCATCGGGATCGCCGAATTTCAGCCTTTAAAAGAATCAAATGTTTGGGAATTTTTTATTTTATAAAAAGCAGCGAAAATAATAAAGAATATTATTTAATCAATGCAATCTAGAAGAAAATTTTACTATTAAATATTTTATGTAGTAATAAGTTTTTTCTGATTGTCTTGGATAGTGCCCTTTTTAATGAATTTTAATTATTCAGATTTAACATCAATCACAATCCATAGGAGATTGCTTTTAATCAAAAAAATTTTAACGCGAACTCGTGATAAATGAGCATTAGCTTAATTGTTCTATCGTTAAAATTGGATTAAACGCCCTTAATAACGCCTAAATATAAGAATGCGATAATTTTTTCAGAAATTTTTATTTACTAAAATGGGAAGTATAATATCTAGTAGCTTTTATTTAGCTTCTTATCACAAATAGAATTAAAATGTAAATAAATATACCCTTTTTAAAAATAATATTTTAAATTAGCAGGAAAATTTTTTAAAAATAACTCCCTATAGTTCAAAAATTTTTTTATTAGAATGAATATTATGCAATAATGTAAAAAGCGGAAGCAAATTTTTATGCTCATTGATTGTTATTTTTAATTTTAAATTAATTTTTAACAGAATAAATTTGCAAAAAAATACCATCCAAGATAGGCGGGCTCGGCATACGACATATAAGGATGATTATCACGCAACACTTCGATGGACGAGTCCAAGCCAAGTTTGGCCAACACTTTTCGATGGACCTTGGTCTGCCGAATCGCATTATTTGAACCTCCGCCATTCGCCACATTCACTTCAATCTTTTCGAAAAATTAATGTTAATTAATTTAAAAAAACAATTTTTGAAGCCTTAATGACATAATTTCTGTTAAAAAAAGTCGGAATATACTAAAAAATATCTTACAAGGGAACATTCCCTACTGTAAGTCGGAATTTGCTTATTCTATTCCTGTCATTTTATAGAGCATCCACGCAAACCATGAAAAATTTTAATATTAAATTCCCTCGGAGCTAGGAAAGAAAGTTATTTATTTTTTAATTTTTGATTAACGGTCGTTCACCCACATGGATCATCCACCAATCGGGATGGCATCCCTCGTTCAATTTTTTTTTATTAATCTTGATTATTCGCTGGTTATATTCATTATTTTCTTTTATATAATAATTCCCAACCATTATTATGGCGCATCGCTTAACAGTAATTATTGATGACACGATCGATGTCATCCCGATTGGCGGATGATCCGCGTGAATGAACGTCCGTTTATTTAATATTAATTTAATTAATATAGGTTCTTGTGGTTAAGGGAATTTAATATTAAAATTTTTCATGGTTTGCGTGGATGCTCTATAAAATGACAGGAATAGAATAAGCAAATTCCGACTTACAGTAGGGAATGTTCCCTTGTTAGTGGCATTTTTTGCTAATGTTTATTTTGAGATTTTTTTGACAAGAACTACCATCTGCCCGAAAATTTCATTGCCATTATATAAACCTATTTGCAAAATTAAAAACAAATATGTAAAATCGAATAAATAGAGTAACTAATCACAAAAAATACGAAACAGATAATTTCGTTAAAAAAATCCTAGGGGTATTTTAAAAATTTACAAGCAATTTTCTCTCTAACATTAAATATCAATGCTTTGTAATAGGGTGCCACGGAACCTGAACCAGTACCTGTCCGGAACTCCTGGTCTCCCCGACCAAAGTTCTGGTTTCGGTTCCGATTTTCAAAAACCCGGAACTACCCGGTTCCGGTTTTCAAACCGATCGGAACCGGAACCAAGCATACACCCCTACGAATGGCATTTTTGCACCCCCTAAGAATGGGTTTTTGCCAAAATTGGTAAGCAAATTTCAAGCCAACTTGGTAGAATTTCCTTACAAAACCTGATTTTTTTCCGTCCTAAAATGTAAAATTATCGCGTCCCTTTCATTTATTTATCAATTTTTACAAAGTTTGTACAATGTTCCAAATGAATTTTTATTACCTGTTTTAATTGAAACTCTTCCTTGCCTTCTTTATTCTCCGCCACATGTACCATATAATCCTAAATGTAAATATTTATTAAAAAAATAAATAACTATCAAATACAAAAAAAACTATTAAGTAAATTATATTTTATTCTGACTAATTATAGAAATCATTATTAATTAGGACCAGCATAAATTTATTAATTTATTATTTTCGCATAATTTTTAATATTAAAGCAAAGTTAATTTTAAGAATTTTTTTATTTTAAATCAATTAAGATTATCTATTTTTGTTTCAGATACAATTTTATAAGTTAATTTAAAACAATTTTTTATCGTAAATTCGTTAATTATTTACAAAATAATAAATGATTTAAAAGTCTCTTTCTAGACTTTAGGATGTATCACAAATTTTTATTTAAAAAAGCTATAAATTATTCATACAAGTAAAAATAAATTAAAAAATATATAAAAATACAAAATAATTAAAAAACTAACAGCGCGTTCCACTTGTACAGCGATGGGCTGACGATGCCCTCCTTCCTGCTGTATCTGTTCAATAATGTCCATGGACTTGCTAATGAACCTGTCTTGCTTGGCAACTTCTTTGAAAGTCTTGACTAGGAAATCATAGTCACGAGAGGCACGGAAGTACAGCAAATTCATGGCCTGTAAAAGTGTATAATTGCTATGATGATATAATTTATGGCTCGTATTCTTAAAAAATGTATTTAAAATTAAGCTTTAGTAGCTATAATCTGTTCCAAAATTATAAGACACCTGAATTTTTAATGGTAAAAAAGCCATCAAAGTAAATCGATTCCGTTCTTATTACTAAGTATTAAAAAATAACTTAAACAAAACTCAGTTGATATGTTTAGCATTTCCCGAAAAATTCTACTTAAACTGGTTTTTGAACCGGTTTTAAAAACCATACCATTTTCGAGAAAATCAGAGAAAATTTTTTGAAATTTTCTCTGAAATTTTCTGAAAACCGTGAAAAACGGTTTAAATGGGCGAAAAAGCTAAAAATGGCAGTTTTTCGCGGTTTTCGAAAAATCATAACTCAACACAAAGTGAATATTTTTTGATGCAGTTTTTTGCGCTCTATTCAGAATTTTAAGGGCTATCTTATAAAAAATCATCAGATTTTTAAAAATTTTCTCTGATTTTCTCGAAAATGGTATGGGTTTTAAACCAGTTCAAAAACCAGTTTAAGTAGAATTTTTCGAGAAATGCTGAAACATCTCAACTTAGTTTTTTAAGCTATTTTTTAATAATAAGAATGAAATCGATTTACTTTGATCTTTGATGGCTTTTTTTATCATTAAAAATTCAGGTGAAAAATTCAGGTGAAAAATTCAGGTGTCTTATAATTTTGGAACAGATCTTAGTAATATAATAACTATAGTAGCTAGTATTAACTAGTAGTACTAGGCATTAAAAAAATATCGATGTAGCCATTCAAATCTATGTAAGTTTCTAATCTTGCTAGAATAAAATCATTTAAATCTTGCATAGTAAAATAAAAACTTGCACAATGCTTAATATGGCCATTTTTCAAAATGAATATTTTAAATTAATTTTAAAATGAGTAATTTTTCCTATTAGCTTTAGATCAAAAACTTTCTATGAATCAAAAAACTAAAAGTCAAAGGATTAACCATATTTAAGATTCTCTAGATATATTAAAAGTTAATATGCCATATAAACCATATTATATTCTGAATGTCAAACCGGTTGTACGGCTTCCGCCAGATCGAATAGATGGCGTGGAAATGCAGAAGGGAACAAGGTCATTGGTGCAACTGGCACATAGCCGGGACTTTAATATGATTTTGATTTATTAGGGCTTAAATTTTTATATAATTTTTCTCCTATATATATGGCATAGTATAATATGATATACACGATAAACATGTCTACAGATGAGGAAAAATTTAAAAATATATAGACCTTTATGGACGAATTTTATTTATATAAAACAGAAAATATATTTTTTTCATTTTTATGCCCTTTACGAAATAAAATTCGGATCAATCAACATTCCTGGCAAAAGAGGAATGAATTAGTGGAATTGACTCTTCTTGTGGGTTTACAACCATAATATCAACATTCGGAAATCAAAGCCGTAATTAATTATCATTTTTTCATTTTGTATTAATATGATAAATTGTGATATTTATATATTATAGAAAAGAATTTTTATTGCACCTGTCCTTCAAATCGTCCTTTTCTAAAATTTCCAGATGATCCACCTCTTCTGCACATTTACTTTCGAAAGCAGCAAGTTCGCGCACAGCTTCTTCGTCCTTCACCAGATGCGTCCAAAATGCTAACACGTTAGTAGCGTGCGCATCTACAGTAAAAAATGTAAAAAGAGAAATTTAAAAATGCAGTAAGAAAATATGTAAAAAGACATAAGAGCAAAATAATACAAAGCAAGGATATCAGGATTTTTCAAGATTTCTCTGAAATAATCGTTTATTTTGGAATTTCAGGTGAATAGAATCCGAATAAAAGATTTTAACTACATATAAATGAGTTTCTTGAGGTGGCAAAACATGTAAAAACTTATTTTACTAAAAAAAGTTTGAAATCCTTTAAAAATAAATATTGTAAATTTTTATTGAATTTAGAGGATTTATATGCGAAAAATGATATTTATGATGATTTGGAAGCAATTTAGCCTTTGTCAGAATATTATAAGAACAATTTTTAGGTTATAAAAATTTATGAATAGCATTTATTTCTTAATGGAATAATAAATATTTCAAACACAAACCTTCTATTTCGACAGGCGCCGCATCATAATTATTTAGGTCATTTATAAATAAAAATACAAATAAAAACAATGAAATTTTCATAGTTTCTAAAATTAATACAAATTATATGGAATGTAATAAAGAAAATTAATAAATTTGCTCTCTAAAATAAGGTTTATATACACGAATTTAGTTTGCATATTTCATGTGAAATATGATTATAAAAATAGGAACAGCTTCCGCTGTATTTTGTTAATTATTCATTTTAGTTGTTAATTATTTAAATTGTATAATAAAATATGTTAATAGAAATCATGCATCTTTCATGTAATCATCTTGTCCAGTTTGATTAACGATGATCAAGCAGAATTGTATTAAAATCGATATATTTATACATATTAATAAAACATTTATGAGAAATATGGTGAAAAGGTAAGTGATCTTTTTTTGTTTTATTCAGGGCGTAACTAAAAATTTTGTTAAATCACTAAAAATATGGCATTTGATCTTGGACAAAAAATGTGCATAAATGTGCAAAATTGTGATAATTATGAGCCAAAATATGGCAAAAGGTAGCATTTTAATTTCACAGAAAAAATATTTAAAGAATGAAAAAATTTTTCAAGTAATTATTCTTTATTAACTAAGAAAGCATATTTTTGATGAAAGAATGGCTTCCGTAAAAAATTTTAATACAGCAGAGTCTTATCTACTAAAATCGTTGAAAATATTAAAAATGCATCGATTAAATTTAATATTTATTTTCTTTATTTGTACATATTTCATCAATGTTGATATCTCTACAAAAATTTGCCAAAAATTTAATTTAGGAAGATCTTTAAGAAGTTAGTATAAAAATTGTTTGCAGTTCTTAATCATTAAACTTAAAATTTATGCAATGAATTAACGGTAATATTTGAGCTGAGTTTGAATGATTTCTGAATGAAATATTCAAAAATTTACATTTTGGAATTTTTCACATATATATCGAAATTATGCTCGGGATTTCAAGATAATCGAAAATCGGTCCGGACTCTATCCCCAAGCTACCCTAATTTGATTAAAAATAAGGAAAGATAATTTTTTTTAATCTAAAATGAAATTGGACTCAATTAATCATTAAATTA
This sequence comes from Rotylenchulus reniformis, assembly GCA_001026735.1. Taxonomy (NCBI): domain Eukaryota; kingdom Metazoa; phylum Nematoda; class Chromadorea; order Rhabditida; family Hoplolaimidae; genus Rotylenchulus; species Rotylenchulus reniformis. The sequence goes on from LDKF01001967.1 coordinate 8,659, forward strand.
TTGAAACATTATTTATGGATTTTTGGAAATCTACCAAAAAGGGGATCTCCTTGAATATTACTCAAGTTTATCTAATTTTTTAGAAAAATGTTTATTTCCCAAAATAATCCATGGATAATTAATTTATAATTTTTTAATAAAATAATGATAATTGAATATTATCAATCTTCATCAAAAATGTGCTCTGATCAGATAAGTATGGATATTTTTAAATATATGACATTGATTTCCAAAGAAATCCGGATTCATTCCTCATTCATCTTATAATTATTCTAAGTTCCTTAAACTCGCATTTACACCTATCGATTAAATTTAATATTTATTTTCTTTATTTATACATTTCATCAATGTTGAATTACATCAATCTGGAAAATAAGTATATGCTCATTAAAGGTAAACTAATTTATATGAAATATAAAATTATAATCGTTTTATTATAATATAACATCTTAAGTAATTCGTAATATTTTATATTTTTAGTACAAAAACACATTATGAAAAATATACTAAAGAACACACTTAGAAATAGATATGTGAAAAATATACTAAAGAACACACTTAGAAATAGATATGTACAAAAATTAAAAAATTAATTTTAATTCTTATTTGAAAAAAATTAATTCCTTTAAATTATGTTAATTTTTGATTTATTTTCTAGACTATTTCGAACAATGAAATTTATTTTTATAATTTTAATATAATAATTTTTACTTTAAAATTATTATATAGACCAAGCAATAATTCTTTTTGCATATCCTTCAGAAATGAATATTTGGAGCAAAAACCCGCAAATTGGAAGTGTGATTTTAACAGTTATGTCATTATATTTTATTTATTATATAACATTTGGTAATCCACAGCCATTTTATTTGGCGGTCAGAAGTAAATATTTTGTTTTTTTTAAAGAAATATTTCTATCGAGATGTATTTAATCGAAAAATGAATTGGAATTTATAAGTAAATGATGAAATGAATTTTTTTTTTATTTTTTAAATATCTTTCGAGAAAAAAGGTATCTGGAAAATCGGCATTACTATTTTTTTATTAATAAATCTATTTCAGATTATAAATATTTTGAAATGATAAGATACATTAATTTATGCATTATTTTATAAACAAAATTTGTTGAAGAGAAATTTCTCTTTATAGAAACAAAATTTGTAAATGATCACAAATATTATGTTCAAATTCATAATTTATTTAGGCTTTTTTATTTAAAAATTTATTTTAGTAGTCAATATTTTTTTTAGAATTTTCTCTGCAACTTCCTGATACTGCTAAAAATCCTACTGAACAAGTGATAAAGGGTATTAAAATTATATAATTTGATTAAAAATCGTTTTCATTTTCTTTTTTTTGTTAATCAAACGTGATACTTTAAAAAATTATAACAAAATGGAAAGCCTATATTTTATGAAAGCTCCAAATTTTTTGATGTTCGAAAGAATTATTATTATAAATATATTTTTGTATAAACATAATTTGATTTGATTTTATGACACCAAATTATAATTTGAATTTTTAAAAGAATTTTATATGTTCAATTTGTAGAGAGTAAGCTGGCCCATAAATTATTAGACGGCCTCAAAGGCATCGAGATCGGAGCTTCTCTCCATAATCCATTCGGTTTGGACACCTTAAACATTGATAATAATGCTGATCCGAATGCAAAATTCCAGATGGATCAAATCAACAGGTCAGGTGGGTTTAAAAATTCTTGTTAAAAATATCTATTATTTCATTCATTTTGATGTTTGGTTTTGATTTTCAGATAAAAAAAATTCCAAAAATTAACAAATTAATATCATTAGAGATTCACGTAAATTATTTCCGATTAAAAAACCAAAATTTTATGATTTATTTATAAGTTTCATGACTATTTATAATCAACCATTATTTTATACAAAACTAAATTTTTTTTATCTTTGAAAATAAATCTTATGAATTTTTATAAAAAATTTTAATTTTATCTAGATCATGCAGCTAAAGTGCATATTGTTGCATCAGGTGATCAATTACCTTTTACCAATGATTCCATTGACTTTGTGGTGAATAGCCATTTACTGGAACATTTTTATGATCCGATCAAAGTAATTCAGGAATGGCTGAGGGTGGTGAAACCGGGTAAAACTAGGAAAAAAAATTTTAATTGCATATCTTATTTTTTACATAAATAAAAAAATAAAAAAAATAATGGTAGAACTGAGAATAAATGGTGGAATCGAGATGTCATTAGTATACATAATTAATAACATAATTAATAAACACAATGTAAACATAATTAAATAAACACAAAAAATTTCAATCATCAATTAAGGATAGGAACATGGTGAAAATCAAAAAAAAAATTGGGATTATAATGAGATCAAAGATAAAATAATTTTATTTTTTCATAAATTCATGATATATAATATTTATATATAATTTTTATCTAATCATTTAAAAACAATTATTTTTAATTCAGGAGGCTATGTGTACATGGACATTTCTCACAAAGAGCGCACCAATGACGCATGGAAAAACCGCACCACCCTGGCGGAACTGCTTGAACGACATGCACGAGCTCCGACCCCGGAACAATTGGCATTCCGAGGACATCAAGTAAAAAAACTAACAAATTAAAATATTATTTTATTATAAATAATTTTTAAATAAGCAAAATAAAATTTTCGAGAAAATAAAATAAAACTAATAGCATGTTGAAAATATTGTTTGTTGATTATTATTTTTAAATAGAAATTATGATTCTTTCTAATAAGTTATTGTCATACCAGTATCAGGATTAGAAATATATTTAACCTTTAAAATAAATACATAATAAACTATACCTTATTTAAGGGAATTATACCTTATTTAAGGGAATTATTTATACATAAATTTGAAAAAAAATATTTTTCGCATATTTGTAAATAGTGAGATAAAATAAATTAATACTAATACTATTACGAAAAAAGGAAATTCATGAAAGCTTTATATAAAATTAATATTTTATCTCTTTTAGTCGAATTGGATTACGGAGGACATCTTGGAACTGTGTAGGCATTTCAATTGGACTGTAGCCGAATGGCGTGATATGGACGATAAGGATGGCAAAAGTTTTACCATTGTGCTCAGAAAATCAAAAGAATCGTGATAATGAATAATAATAATTTATATTATTTAGTTTATTATATTTTAATTTTTATGACATTTCACCAATGAATGGGTCTAAAAAGCGAATCTAAAAACCGGTGCTAGATTGTTAAAAACCTTCAAATGTAAAAATCTAGTCTTTAAATTTTTCAACAATCTTGCTATGCCAAAAAACAAATATATGGGTATAATTCGATTTTTTTCGGAAATTTCAGGAATTTTCAAAATATTTAAATACCTAAAAGACCAGGAATAGTATCAATTCTGCGAATTCTGGTTTTATTCAAGAAAATTAAAATATATATATAGTATAACTTTTATTTTGGTTTTATATAGTCGAGTGGAACCGGGAATGTGACCGGAGTACTGGGGGTTCAACTTAAAATTTTGAAAATTTTAGGTATTAATGGTGATACTTGGAATTCGACTTGGTTTTGGTAAAAACAAAATGCCTATTAAATTGTTTAAAAAAAACAGAGAAAAATAAAGTATTACATGCATATGGAAGAAACTCGAACTTTTTATTAGGTGCCAAATTATGAAAACAATCTAAAAAGTGAAAATCTGAGTAGCCGAACATGGTTGCCTATGCTCCAGATCAATTTTTCTCACCTGTCAGCTTTTTCAACATTTTATAGGCATTTTATATTTATATTTTATATAACACATAAAGATGATCTATTTACAACTATTTTTGACACTAAAAGTTTGAGTCCTTTTACCGAAAATTACCTATAAATCTAGAGATTTTACACTTTCAATATAGCTTCAAAAAGAAATTTCTGAACTATTAAAAAAATAAAACCATATGAACATTTGACTTACCTTAGAAATTAATTTGTACAAATATAAATTTATTTAGATGTCACGCATTAAACCACAATGAAACATAATCACGCTTAAAGCACATCAAAAAAATTAATATAAAAAATTTATGATCTTTTGTTCCCTAAATATTGCTCCAAGAATTACACTGGTGCTAAAAGCTCAGCTCGCTAAATCCTTTATAAGTATGGAAAATATTTATGACATTTAGGAGCAAACCTACAAAATAATAGTTTTTTATTTCACTAATACTGACAAGCTCATTAGTGAATTTGATGAATGGCGAATCTGATAAATCAAAATATTGACTGACAACGAATTTGTAAATATTTTTGATTTTGGGTACATATAATTGAAATCTCAAAAGATTTTTCGAGAATCTAAATTCGAGATCAATCTTGAGCCTTTTGGGAGTTATTTGAGATTTTTCGAGAGAGTTTTACGAATCTTTTTTTCGTTGTTGACGACGCAAGCTCATTAGTAAAACCGATGAATGACGGATCTGCTAAAACTGCTAATTAATGTGGCACATATTTGTGGCATTTTGGCTCTTCATTGTACTATATAATAGTGTTTTTTCGGACAAGCTCATTAATGAAATACCATACAACCGTGAAAATACACCAAATTAAACTCAACTTACCTATCATAATATTTTCCTTCTTCATAGCAATGGATCCGGTGAGTGATGGCTTAAAATTTTTTTTGTAAAAGGATTTTCTATGCCTTTTAGTTCTACGAACTCTACAAGGATGCCGGACATGTGCCAGTTGAAATTTGCGAGAACGGCATCATATCACTGATTAGTTTGGTTGGCGTTTGCTTGCATTGGAGCCTTGTATATGTTACAATCAAATCAAAGTATTGTAAAATGATTATATTCTAATAAGTCTACCGTATTCTCTCTAAAATAAATCGTATTAGGCCTTATTTTTTCANATTAGGGCTAAAAATACCCTATAAATCAAAAATAAGTAAAAAAGAGGAAGGACTGTTCAATAGGTGAGTGCCGGATGATTTTTGATTTTGAAATACAAGCCAGCTGATTTTTTATATAGATAGCCGGCTATCTACCACAGCCTTGGGGGAGGGGCTTAGGCCAAAAGCCATGTTCAATAGGTGCGGGCTGGATGAATTTTGGATGTTGATACAAAATTTATTAATATTGGGCTCCTTTTACTCAAGTTTATCTATTTAAAAAAAATAAAAGAAGTCCAATATTATTGGGCCTCTTTTATTTTTAGCCTTATTTTAACCTAAAACTCTATAGTTAGCCCTAATATTCAAATTTGGTTTGCCCCCCCCCCCGTTAACAGGAAAGTACNAGCCATGTTCAATAGGTGCGGGCTGGATGAATTTTGGATGTTGATACAAAATTTATTAATATTGGGCTCCTTTTACTCAAGTTTATCTATTTAAAAAAAATAAAAGAAGTCCAATATTATTGGGCCTCTTTTATTTTTAGCCTTATTTTAACCTAAAACTCTATAGTTAGCCCTAATATTCAAATTTGGTTTGCCCCCCCCCCGTTAACAGGAAAGTACCCGAGATAATCCTGAAATTTAATACGTGCTATCTCAATTTCATTTAGCGAAATTAGTAAAGTTGAGTTCGGGATCGTCGAAAATCGACCCGGATCCTGAAAACCAAGCTACCTAATTTGATGAAAAATAAACGATTGGGATTTGGATAGATATAAAACAATTTATCGAAAATTAAAATGGGCTCGATAAATCACATCAAATTATAGAAACAGTTTTTATGGGTTTAAAGGGGAATCTCCTTGAATTTTACTCAAGTAAAGTTTATCTAATTTTTTTAGAAAATTATTTATTCCCCAAAATAAATTTTGTTTAAAATTAAATCCATGGATAATTATTTTTATTATTTTTAATAAAATTTTCCTAATTGAATATTTTAATGTTAATCAAATTTGTGCTCTCATCAGATAATTATGGATATTTTTTAATATGTGACATTGATTTCCTAAGAAATCCGGATTCATTCCTCATTCATCTTTTAATTATTCCAAGTTCCTCAACCTCGAATTTACACCTAATATTTATTTACTTTAATTTATATTTATTTTATCAATGCTGAATTACAACAACCTGGAAAATAAGTATATGCTCATTAAAGGTTAATTAATATATATGAAATATAAAATTATAATCGTTTTATTATTATAAAACATCTTAAATATTTCGTAATATATTATATTTTTATGACATATTACAAAAATATACTAAAGAACTCACTTCGAAATATATATTAATTGTGAAAAAATTTAAAAAATTAATTTCTTTTTTGAAAAAAAAAATATTAATTCATTAAAAAATGTTAATTTTTGGTTTATTTTCTAGGCTATTTCGAACAAAAAATTAATTTTTTTAATTTTAATATAATAATTTTAATAATTCTTTTTACATATCCTTCAGAAATGAATACTTGGAGCAAAAAACCGCAAATTGGAACTGTGATTTTAACAGTTATGTCATTATATTTTATTTATTATATAACACTCGGTAATCCACAGCCATTTTATTTGGCAGTCAGAAGTAAATATTTTGTTTTTTTAAAGAATATTTCTATCGAGATGTAATCTAAAAATGAATTGAAATTTGTAAGTAAATGATGAAATCAATTTTTTTAATATTTTTTAAATAAAAGCTACCTAGAAAATCGGCATTACTATTTTTTATTAATAATTCTATTTCAGATTATAAATATTTTGAAATGAAAAAATACATTAATTTATGCATTATTTTATAAACAAAATTTGATTGAAGAGTAATTTCTCTTTATAGAAACAAAATTTTTAATGATTACAAATATTATGTATTTGAATTTTATAATTTATTTAGGCTTTTTATATTAATTTATTTTAGTTGTCAATGTTTTTTTCAGAATTTTCTCTGCAACTTCCTGATACTACTAAAAATCCTACAGAACGAGTAATAAAAGGTATCAAAATTATATATTTGATTAAAAAAACTTTTTCATTTTTTTGTTAATCAAACATGATTCTTCAAAAAAATTATAACAAAATATTTTATGAAGGCTCCCAATTTTTATAACAAAATATTTTATGAAAGCTCAAATTTTTTATGGAAGCTCCCAATTTCATGCTTTTGGTGTTAACTGTTAATCGATTAAATATATTTTTGTACAAACATATGTTTGCTTTGATTTTTTACAAAAATTAGAATTGAATTTTAAAAGAATTTTATATGATCAATTCGTAGAGAGTAATCTGGCCCATAAAATATTGGATGGCCTCAAAGGCATCGAAATTAGCGCCTCATCAAATAATCCATTCGGTTTGGACACCCTAAACATTGATAATAGTGCTGATCCGAATGCGAAATTCCAGATGGACCAAATCAACAGGTCAGGTGGGTTTAAAAATTCTTGTTAAAAATATCTATTATTTCATTAATTTTGATGTTTGATTTTGATTTTCAGGTGCTTTTAATTTTTTTACATATTATTTAAACCTAACTCATCAAAATAATACCTAAGCATTTCCAAAAAAGGGAAAAATTGAGCTCACTAATCATTATTAGTATAAATTCACGTAAATTATCTACCATTTAAAAACCAAAATTTAATGATTTATTTTTAAGTTTCATTAATAAATGACTATTTATAATCAAAATCAATCATTATTTTATTCAAAACTAATAATTTTTTATGTTTGAACATAAATCTTATGAATTTTTATTAAAAAAAATTAATTTTATCTAGGTCATGCAGCTAAAGTCCATATTGTTGCACCGGGTGATCAGTTACCTTTTACCAACGATTCCATTGACTTTGTGGTGAATAGCCAAGTATTGGAACATTTTTATGATCCGATCAAAGCAATTCAAGAGTGGCTGAGGGTGGTGAAACCGGGTAAAATTAGGAAAAAAATAATAGATATATTTTAATATTTATATAATATATGTTCCAATCTATTATTATTTTTAAATGGTGTATCTTATTTTTGCACAAAGAAATACCTAAATAAAAAAAATAATGGTAAACTAAGAATAAATGGGGGAATAGAGATGTCATTTGTATCAATAAACTTCTAAAATAAAACACAAAAAATTTGTGGTAAAACACAAAAAAATTGTGGTTTATTTTAGAAATATACTTTTTGATATAATATAATAATGAGTTCAAAAATAAAATAATTTTATTTTCATAAATTCATGATATATAATATTATATAATTTTTATCTAATCATTGCAAAAAATTATTTTTTAATTCAGGAGGCTATGTGTACATGGACATTCCTCACAAAGAGCGCACCAATGACGCATCAAAAAACCGCACCACCCTGGCGGAACTGCTTGAACGACATGCACGAGCTCCGACTTCGGAACAATTAGCATTCCAAGGACATCAAGTGGCTAACAAATTAAAATAAATATTTTATTATAAAAAATTTTATATAAGCAAAAAATTTTTTAAGAAAACTCCAGTAGAAAATTCATGTTTTGTATTTTTATTTATTATTTTTTCTTTGAAGAGAGAAATTATGATTCCTTCTAATAAGTAGGTGTCACATCAGTTTTAAGTATTAGAAAATATATATCTCTACAATTTCAAAATAAACATAATAAAAAAGGCTTTAAGGGAAAAATTTTTCTAATGTTTTTTTTACACATATTCGTCAATTATGCGAGAAAATAAATGATTCCTATTATTATTCACCAAAAAAAAGTTCATGAAAGCTTTATCAAATTTAAATATTTTTATCTCTTTTAGTCGAATTGGATTACGGAAGATATTTTGAATCTGTGTAGGCATTTCAATTGGACTGTAGCTGAATGGCGTGATATTGACGATAAGGACGGCAATTGTTTCACCATTGTGCTCAGAAAACCAAACGAATCGTGATAATGAATAATAATAATAATTTATATCATTTAGTTTATTCATTTTAATTTTTTCGCATATCACCAATGAATGGGTCTAAAAAGCGGATCTAAAAAACCGGTGCTAGGTTGTTTAAAACCTTCAAATGCAAAAATCTAGCCTTTAAACATTTTTCAACAATCTTGCTATGCCAAAAAACAAATATATGCATATAATCCGATTTTTTCGGAAATTTCAAGAATTTTCTATTTAAATACCTAAAAAGATCAGTGATAGTACTTCAATTCTGTGAATACTAATTTTGGTCTAGAAAGTTAAAAAATTATTTTAACTTTTATTTTGGTTTTATATAGATGAGTGGGATGTGACCGGAGCACTGGTCCGGAATTCAATTTAAAAATTTGAAAATTTTAGGTATTAATGGTGATACTTGGAATTCGACTTGGTGTTGGTAAAAAAATGCCTATAAAATTGTTGAAAAGACAAAGAAATTAAAGTTTACATGCATATGGAAGAAACTCGAACATTTCATTATGGAAACAGCCTGAAAAGTGAAAAACTGAGTTGCCGAGCATGGTTGCCTATGCTCCGGATCAATTTTTCGAATCTGTCAGCTCTTTTAAAATTTTATTGACATTTTATATTTATATTTTATATAATATAAAACACGATCTATTTACAACTATTTTTGACACGAAAAGTTTGAGTCGCAAATTTTAATGAAATTAGCTATAAATCTAGAGATTTTGTACTTTCAATATGGCTTCCAAAAGAAATTTTCGAAATATTAAAAAAATAAAACCATATGAACATTTGACTAACCTTAGAAATTAATTTGTACAAATGTAAATTTATTTAGATGTCACGCATTAAACCACAATTAAACTTAATCACGCATAAAGTACATCAAAAAAATTAAAAATGAATTTAAAAAATTTATGACCTTTTGTTCCCTAAATATTGCTCCAAGAATTACAGGCTTTTGGGTACATAATTGAAATCTCAAATTTTTTAAATCGAGATTAATCTCTTAAATCTCAATTCGAGATCAATCTTGATCCTTTTGGGAGGTATTTGTGATTTTTCGAGAGAGTTTTACGAATCTTTTTTTTCGTTGTTTGACGACGCAAGCTCATTAGTAAAACCGATGAATGGCGGATCTACCAAAACTGCTAATTAATGTGGCACATATTTTTGGCATTTTGGCTCTTCATTGTACTATATAATAGTGTTTTTTTCGGACAAGCGAATAACATTAGTGAAATAACATTTAACCGTGAAAATACACTAAATAATTTCAACTTATCATAATATTTTCCTTCTTCATAGCAATGGATCCGGTGAGTGTTGGCTTAAAAAATTTTTTTGTAAAAGGCTTTTCTATTGGTTTAAGTTCTACGAACTCTACAAGGATGCCGGACATGTGCCAGTTGAAATTTGCGAGAACGGCATCATATCACTGATTAGTTCGGTTGGAATTTGCTTACATTGGAGCCTTGTATATGTTACAATCAAATCAAAGTATTGTAAAATGATTATATTCTAATAAGTCTACCGTATTCTCTCTAAAATAAATCGTATTAGGCCTTATTTTTTCAACTCAATTCTAAAGGAGCCTATTTTAAAGAGAGGCCTTATTTTTCAATCAAGGGGGGCTTATTTTAGAGAGGTATCTTATTAAACAAGGAGGCCATGTATTGGAGATAATATGTTATTTATCGAATTTTCTATGGTGTGCTGGTCAAAAAATTAGTAATATAATTCATATTAAGACAACAAACCATAGGATATTTTTCTTATGAAATTGAAAATTTTCGCAATATATATTTTTTGTTTATTTTTTTCAATACTGCCGACTCATCACCCGTTGTTCTAGGGTCATTTCATCGCCAATTTTTCCTTGCCAAAAAAGTTGTTCTTCTTTAGAGTAGCCTATAAAGGCCCTTGAAAATTTTAGAAAATCCGAGATTTGTGAATTTTTAAAAAATTCTAAGCATCTGGAAAATCCGAGGCCTCTGAAAATTTTACCAAAAAATTGGAGATTTGTGAAAATTTTTCTACAAAATCGGAGGTTTATGAAAATTGAAAATTTTTCAAAAAATCCGATATTTCTGAAATTTTTTTACAATTTTTGTTGCGAAAATTTTTGAAATCTATGGCCTGCGAAAAATTGATGCAATTGGGCGATGAAATGACCCTAGAACAGTCGGCGGCGATGAGTCGACAGGGATGAGTTTGCAGTGATGAGAAGGCAAGGATTGGTCGGTAGCAGTGTTTAAGTAACCGGGGTTTTTCGGTCGATGACCTGACCTGACCTGACCGAAAATTCCGGTCATCCAAAAATGACTGATCTGACCAATGACCGACCCTCCGGTCAGGTCAGGTCAGGTCAGGTCATCCGGTCAGCTGACCAAAAATGACCGAAATTTTTTCTCAATTGCTGTTAAAATCTTTTCTAAAATTCAAGAAGAAAAATTACCAAATATATCAATTTAAAATTTCTGTTATTTTTAATGAAAACAAATAAAAAAATCATCAATAAGAAAGATTCAGTCAAAAAGGGAATTATTCAAATAAAGAAGAAGTTGGTCATTGAGCAAATTATGTTGGGTGTTGCTCCTGTGTCTTGAGGTTGCAAAAGCCGCTTGTGAAAAAACCCTTTCTATCGGTGCAGAAGTACAAGGCACTGCGAATATTTCAAAGGCAACTTTTTTGAGAGAGTCAAAGTCCTTAATAGAAATAAAAGTTAAAAAACATTTTACGTATTAATATTATAAAAATATGACATGGCTTAAGCTATTTCAAAACGCAAGTGTGTCAATTTTTTGGGATGGATCGATGGGTCATGCATGAAGAACGAGGTCAATACAGCGCTCGGCCATCGTTTTTGTTGTCGCCATAGTCCCGCTTGAACACCTTTGCCTTTCATTCACCATCCGTAACTTCAACGCTGCTTCTTGTAATGACGTCAACTTTTTATTTGATGCAATGTCACACAATTCAGATGATGGTTCATAATTATCTTGAGATGAGGATGATATCTGAATAGTCAAATCTTATGCTTAATATAAATTAAAAAATACAAGTGTCACGAGAAAATTTAGGCCTTGAAAACGATCCTGCTCGGAAAGAAACGAAGCATAATTTGGGTCTAAAATCGATGCTATGATAAAACACGGATCGAATTTTTCGTATGTTGGTTCTAATATGAAACGAAATCGTTTCAAAAGATCAGTTGTAATTGCTGTAATTATTTCCTTGATATGGTTGCATTCAGTCGTATTCTTCAAAAATTAAAAATAGATCTCTTTGTTAAAAATAGAAAATTAAAAATAGATCTCTTTGTTAAAAATAGAAAATTAAAAATAGATCTCCAGCCCTCTCTTGTTTCTTTGCTGGATCATCAGTTTTTTGTACTTGTTCTGCAATTGTTGATGGACCAGGAGCAGCATCAAGAAGGTTTTCAGCAACAATCATCGATTCTTCACGAATATCAGACATTATTCGATTTAAATTTCTAAAAATAAAGATTAAAAATCATTAAATATTAAATGTATAGATGGTGTTTTAACAGGTAATAGAACATGAAAAAATAATGAAAACAAATAATGCGAGTGGCGAGGGGGCTGGCAAAGAGCGCTGAAGGGGACAGAGAAACGAGAGAGCGCAATGGATAGAAAGACATTTAGGGAATTCGTGCCAAAAAATAATTAAATTCAAACAAAAAATCAATGAACTTTGGCAAATTCCGGTCAGTGACCGCCGGTCATGACCTTTTCGATTTTCGGTCATGACCGGATGACTGACCAGGGGTTGTGGTCATGACCGGAATGACCTGACCAGAGACCCCGGTCAGGTCAGGTCAGTCATCGGTCAGGTCAGGTCAGGTCATTTTGGTCAGTGACCAAAGCCGGTCACTTAAACACTGGTCGGTAGGGGATTGGTCGGTAGGGATGTATTGACCTAGTCCGTATTTTTTCATTTCTATTTTATATATTATCTTTGTTGAACCATATGCCTGAATAAATGATCAAATTTTTGTGTAAAAATTCCTCCAAATTCCAAGAGAAATTAAACGATTTAACACTCAATGGTGAGATTTGCCGGTTTTTCGACCTTCAGATTTCGGGTTTTGGTTAAATTTTCAAAATTCCTGGATTTCCGATTATAGTTAATTCTAATGTATAATTTTAAGATAGTATCGTTTAATTCTTGTTATTTATTTATGTATTTATTTTTGGCCCTAATCAGATCCCTGCGCTCCCCATGCAATATTCTGATCGCAATCTATGCATTTTCTGCATCCTTTCTCCTGATCGACAACACAATCAAGTTCTTCGTCTTCCTCTTCGCCCTCAACTACATTCCTGTCCGAATTTGCTATATTTTTCTCTTTTTGCCGACAATCGGCGCCATTTTTGCTACAAGACTACAATTTTTGATTGGGTTGGAGCGGCTCGTTTGTGTGATATGGCCTATCTGGTAAGATATCATAATAGAATTAAAAAATACTAATGTACTTTATCATTTCCTAAAACCGGCAATGCTGATTCCTTTAAATATTTTTTTTAATATTTGTTATGACAAAACCATAAAAAATACATTTGCAGAAAATTATGCTCTATCATTTGATTGTTTAGTTTTTTCGAATTACATGGAAATATTTGAAATTCTCGAGAAAAAAAGATTTATCAAAAAACTAAAAAAAGAAAAGTCGGCAATGGTGCAGAATTGCGGTCCCGCGGAAAAATAAAAAAAATTATAAACTGGAATTGTGAGCTGAAAATTCATACCCAGGGGTTTTTTTGGGATGCTGATTACGAACTTGAGCTCAGATTTTGTCCATGATGAATCCAATCTATGATTTTTCATCAAGTCTTGATTTTTCGCCAATCAGTGATATTAGACACTTGCATATTCAATGATCTTGTGAGAATAATTTATGCAGTAAAAAAGCAAAAATATTATTAGATATGATTAGAAAGTAATGAAAAATAAATATAACCATAAAACCAACCAATTGTATAGCTGATTTCTTAGCATGAAAATCGCAAAATGAAAAATTGGCGAAAAATCAAGACTTGATGAAAAATCACAGATTTGATTCATCATGGACAAAATTTGAGCTCAGATTCGTAATCAACACCCCAAATAACCCCTGTGTGTGAATTTTCAGCTTATTAGTTTATTTATTTTTTCCGTGGGACCGCAATTCTGCACCATTGCCGAAAAGTCTATTAATTCTGTTCTTTGCCTAGAGGTTTTTTAAATTTTTGTTTCTAGGAAGGAATTATCTCATTGGCGATTTTTGGGGAAACAACTCATCATAATATAAAAATGTTTATTTGAAGCTAAGAAACAATTAGTTTCTAATCACAATTATCTTAATTATAACAATTTTTTAGAGTCAAGCTAGGTATCTATATAAATAAACTAAAAACCAACAATATTCAAATCAGATAAAGATACTTTTGTAATCCAGGTACAAACAGCGTGGTAAACAATTCCTCTACAAGTTGTTATTGGTTTTTTGTTGCATCAATATGTTTGTCGCTAGTTACATTTTTTATAGCGCAGCTAGTCACCATTGGAACAAGTAAAATTATGATAAAGATGTATTCGATAATTTAATTAATCATTAATTGTTTAGTGAGATTTTATGGGATCCATTGATTTTAGATACCTTAAATATTTTTAACTGATAGGCTAAAATATTATTGATTTTTGGCCTAGAATTTTTTGTTCAATTGGTTAAAATTTTTGAAAAATCTTCCAAAAATTTTACAAATTATGATTTAGAAATTCTAAATTTTTCAAATAAACTTCGATGAAATGACAAGGCAAAAAATTGAATAGTTTTTACTTTTGTATTCATATTGGATGATTATATTTTTTGGAAAAGAGCCGTGCTGGGTCGTTTGGGCGAAAAGTGCAAGAATGGGCGTTTGGGCACAAAGTGCAAAAATAACATATCAGTCCCAGAAAACTTTTTTTGTTAGACTTGTTAGACCAAACGTATAAAAAGAAAAATTGTATAGAATTTCAAGCTGATTCTGTTGATATAAAATTTTTCTGAAATTTCAATAAAAATGTCGAAATTTTTTGGAAAATACAAATTTTTGATAATTTTGACTTTTTTCGACATTTTTGTCAAAATTTTGAAAGAACTTTTATACCATCAGAATCAGCATGAAGTTCTATACAATTTTTCTTTTTATACGTTTGGTCTAACAAGTCTAACAAAATAGTTTTCTGGGACTGATATGTTATTTTTGCACTTTGTGCCCAAACGCCCATTCTTGCACTTTTCGCCCAAACGACCTAGCACCGAAAAGAGCATATTTCTATAGTTATATTAAGCATGGATTTCGTATATTCTTATAGAAGTTTGAATAATTTTTTACAACAAAAAAATCGGTTGTTATGCTCTAAAGCTATTCTATAAATAAATAATCAGATTATTTTTAACCGAAATAATTTCTAAATTTATAAATTGAAAAATAATTTAATTTTCTATTTTTATTTATTATTTGAGTGGAAATTATAATCTAAAAAACATCTTTAGAAAGAAATAAATTTATTAAAAATATTTTTCGGGAATTTTCGATAAAACTTATGGTAATTAAAATTTAGTCCATATTAGCATATTTATTTTTTAATAAGACCCGTGATGTGCACCTTCCTTGACATTACCTACTTGCCCGAAAGCGCGGCCTATACGAATACAAATGGACTGATCATATTCATTGGCGAGTTTGCATGCTATGCTCTGATTTGGATCATTATTTGGTGCCGAAAATCGACAAGTAAAAATCTGCAAAAAAATAAAAATAAAAATTAAATAAAATTTAGTTTTAAGCATTTAAAAACAAAGTATTATATGACGATTAATATGCCAATATTTCTTTCCAGTTTTTTGTATAATGTGAAATGCTATTTTTTTAGTTCCATCTTGGTATGAAATGTAAAATATTAGGCAAATATAATATAAGAAAAATAATTTTTAAGAATAATCAATTTTTTCAGTTTTTTTTTCCCAAATTTTATCTTATTATGAGATTCACATTAGATGGCATGAAAGAAGCCCTGAAAACCTTTTACATATATTATAATTTTTATTTTAATTTATTTATTATTTTTATCAAAAGAGGGGTTTATTTTCGGGATTACAGTAAAATAATCCCATATATGAAAATATTCAATCTAATGAACTATTTGTCATCTTTATATGACTGAAAATATAAATTTTATTAAAAAAATTAAAATCTTATTAATTTTTATTTTTTCCTTTATGTAGTTTCGCAGAAGAACAGAAAATTGACGCTATCCTTGTCCATCATAATGTCAATGAGTTTTGTCGGTTACATCGGGGTCAGTTTGTTATGGAGTGTATTAAAAATTTAATTTAAACTTTTTTATTTTGAAAAATATGCATGCAAAATTTTTAAAATTAAATTAATATATTTCTGAAGTCATTTTGACTAATTATTTAATTAAAATATTTTTATTCTGTTAGAACAAAATCCCATACAAAACAAATTAAAAACGATAAAAAGAAATATCTGATTTAGAATACAATATTTTATCAACTGGTAGTGCCGAAACTAAAATTGGACATATTCGCCATTGAATATGTGGTTTTCCCAATCAGTTTTGCCATCCAGAGTATAGCTAACAGCAGCATCACAATCATACTACTTATTTGCAGGTATTTTATTAAAAATAATAATTAAATTTAGATTTTTTGCAAAAATTATCATTTTTGACTTATTTAATCCTTGAAAATATAAATATAAAAATCACATGTAAATCATTTAATCTTTAACCCAAACAATAGCATTATATTTGGAATAAGTATATCGAATCCAGAATTCAAATAAAAAATTTTTAGTCAGGAATATTTGAATGCTTTTCGAGACGTTTTTGGAATTGGACAACAACAGCAGACGAGAGTTGTTCCTATTGGAAATTTGAACGAGAGCTGAATATTTTTAATTACTAAATTTTTAAATTTATTTTTTGCAAATAAATTAATAAATTTTTCTGAAAATAATATTCTTATGCCATTTCATAGTTTTGATCTTTAAATGAACATGACATCATCAATTCGATTTACTAAATTTTTGTAGAGTAATTTTATTGTGATGGGGAGATTGATTCAAAAAATTTCAAAATGGCCAATTTTGTATTTAACTAATTCTAGCAATAATTAGAATTAAAAAATAGAAAATAAATATGGCTGACATAATTAAAGAGTAATACTAATAATACAATGATCTATTTAATTTATTCAAGTTTAATGTTAATTGAATATTTACTAAATCTGAATTTATAAATTAAAGCAGCTTTTATAAATTAAAGCAGCTAAGCTCATGACCATGCTTCAACACCTTTATTAACTTTCTCACAATATATTTGAAAAATCCAACGATAATCACCTCAAAATATCATAAAGATTTGTTTAAAAAAATAACAATTTATTTTATTCATTTAAATGTTTTTATCCAACAACATTAATTTGAATCGTGATAAAAGTGGAGAATATAAAATTGAATATTGTAACTTTCACCATTATACATCAGTTACATCTAAATCTTCTTTTCCATTCAAATGTTCAATTTATAAGGTTTATTAATTAGTCTAAATATTTCTTACAATTAATCAAATTATTTTTAATTTTTTTGTAATTTAAAAAATAAATATGCCTTTTATTTCGCGAAATTTCTTAATCCATCTAGACAATATTGAAGGCTCAATATTAAATAAGTTTGCAATTTCATTATATTTTCATTTCAATACTACGCCGAGCAATTTCTAAACGATCTTCTAGTGTTGTGACATTTCCTATAAAATTAAAAGTTAAATTAAAATCAAGTATTAGGTGGGATGTAAATTGTAATTCTTCTTCGATTTTTATAAACTTATTTATTTATTTATTTAAAAAAACATTTGTGTAGCACGCTATTTTAAATAAGAATTGAGCAATCTTTTTATTTTAATTATAGATTTTAATATTCTCAAATATAATAAAATTTTGCAAATCATATCATTAAAATAATTATTAAATTTATTAGTTTCAATTTATCAGGTGAACTAATCATACTTAACTAATTTATCAAAAATAAAAATATTAGAAAGGTATAATAGTACCAAAAATTAAGTCATAAAAATATTTAATTTAGAACAGCGAGATGAAAAATTTCAATAATAAAGAAAAAACATTAAAATTTAAATTGAAAACATAAAAAATAAAATTAAAGTAACAATTAATTATAAATCAAAAATTATGATTTTAATAGATTTAGATTTAAAAAAAGATTAATTTAATTTTCTTACTCGATTTGTTAATATTTGGATGAATATTTAGTTTTCTTCTGGAGAAATTATTTTCTGGTATATCCAATAATTTAGCTACATCTTTATCTGTAATTCCCGGATTTTGTTCCTTGATCATTTTGTATACTTTTGCAAATTCATTTTTATTGAATTTTTTATAAGTTCGCACTGAAATTATTTAAAATTTAGATTATAATTATTTTGCTAAATATGAAAAAAATCGAGGTAAATTTATGTTATCCCCCAGGCTATAATTTAATTTTAGATTCAAACATTGTTTTATTATTATTAATTTATAATATCCATCGGGTTTATGATTTCTAATATATTCAAACTTATTTATTTTATTATAAGTTATTTATTTGTGATATTGTTGTGTCCTCGGGTGGAGAATTTATTGAAGACAACAGAATAGAATATAAGGACAATAGAATTGGAATATGGGAATGGAAGGCAAACAGAAGA
>LDKF01001968.1:3145-30687 GCA_001026735.1 Rotylenchulus reniformis
ATGCTGGTGATCCTTTAGCGCCTCATTCAGTCCGGTTGAGTAATCGATGCACAATCGGGCGGATCCGTCGGCCTTTTTAACAATCAGGATCGGTGCGGCCCACTCCGTGTGCTCGGTAGGCTTGATGACTCCCATGCTTTCCAGCCGGTCCAGCTCCTTCTCCACAACCTCTCTGGCATTGTAAGGGACTGGCCTTGCTTTTCGGTAGATGGGCTGTGCATCAGCTTTCAATGCTAGATGCGCTTTCACGTTGGTGCAGTGTCCCAGTTCTGTCTTGAAAACATTTGGGAATTCCTGTTGGAGCGCCTTGACGCAGTGCTTGTCCTCCAACTTCGCCGGGTGCTTCGGGATTTCAACACGTTTTCCTTTTTCAGCATCCTCGGTTCTGCACAAGTTCAAAATTTGCCCATTAATTTTCCTTTTCATGTCATCCAGCAAGCCGAATGCATCCATCGTTTGAATGCTGAGCAGGTTCAGTGCCCCTTTCTTGGCCACATAGAAGTCGTGTTCCACGCAGATGCCGTTGAACTCGAATGTGCCGCATCCTTTTCCGATGAAAGATCGCTGGGTGCCATCGAACATGTGCCCTTTTCGGTGCACTTTCGGATCTGTGGGCAGCCGATGTTTGCGTAGGTCCCCTCATCGATGATGTTCACTTCGGCTCCACAGTCGAGAACAAAGTTCACTGGCTTGCTGTTAATCCGGATCTTGATTTTCAGCAGGGAAGTCGAATTGTGTCCTTTCAGAGCCGTCCCAATGGCCAAATTGCCAACATTCTTTCGGTCTCCAGACTTGCCGTTCTTCCGCCTCCACTCTTGCACATCGTCGCATTTTGACTGCAGATGTCCCAGGTGGTATGGTTGTTTGTTGCACTTCAATGTTTTGTGCCTGCATTCGGTATGTGGGTGATTACCACCACATCGCCAGCATTTGCGAGCTGGAGGGGATTTGGACGGAATATTTGGTTTATTTTCTTTCTGCTGATTGTGTCCTTTTGTCTTCCGATTCACTGCATTCACCGCTTTTCCGGCCGACGACTCGATCACTTTGGCCTCGGCGATTGTGGTCATGTAGTTGAAGCAGTCATCAATAATTTCATCATATTTGACTCTGTCGCCATCAGCGGAGAGTTTGATCAGAATTCTCTGCCGGAGTGCAGCATCGCGCGACGATTTGAGCGCGGTGAGAAGCATCAATCCTTTGAACTGCTCTTCCTTTAATTTCAGAAACTGGAAATCAGCCAAGAGTCTTTTGTGTCGGTTGACGAACTGTCGAAAGTCCTCGCCCTCCCCACGGCAAGCCATCAAACACTCATATCGATCGATGAAAATCGATTGTGGCTTGGCAAAAAGCTTTTCCAATTTGCTGATCGTTTCAACGAAATTGAAGTCGGTCACCGCAGCTGGGAGGCAGAACTTCGTATATTCGCTGAACGCACTCTCCGACAGTTTGTTCATCAAAGCCTTGACCTTGGCTGCATCATCAGCATTCGGTGCAGCGCAGTCCAGCCCAAACTTGAAGCGTTCCAACCACTCAGCAATCCGCGATTTTTCATCGCTTGGCTCAAAGATGTTGATGTCCGGCAACGCCGGAATGATGGATTGCTGGTTTGGAGCTGGGGCTGCTTGCGCATTTTGCTGGAGAGCCAGCAGTTGCGAAATCTGCGTCTGCTGCTGATGTATGAGTTGAAGAAGCTGTGCTGCAGTCAGTTCTGCCATATTGGAAGAGTCGAACTATTGTCTCCTCACGGGAGAACAATAGTGATGATTAAGCCCGGTTTGCTCCCGGCAAACTCGATTGTGGCTCACGGCCAACAATAGGCTATTCCGCTTCCCGAAGATTTTTTTGAAATATCGCACCTTTACCAGGTAGCGATATTTTTTTTGATGAATGTAGAGTCCTTTTGTAGGGCGTCGCCAATTTTGTTCGGTCCCTAATCAATAAAGACAGTGAAGTCAAATAGTTTATTGAAGGGGTCGAAGTACAATAGAAATAAATTGTATAATAAGAGTGGACCTAAAATGGGAGAACAATTAATAATGATATTCGGGGAAAGGCAAATGTGGAATGAATGAATGGAGGGAATGGAAAATGAAGGAAATTATTAGGGATGACATAAGATCCAAAAGATCGAATGGCAGAATGCCAATCCACATCCACTGCATTCAAATCGGTGGCAATGCCCCGAACAAAAACCCACAAATTTAACATGGGACCCTTTTCATTTGAAAACTAAAATCCAATTTTTTCAGTTTTTTTCACTTTTTAACTATTTTTTGAGCAAAAGAGTTGCAAAAAACAAAAAAAAATCATTTTTGCCTAACAGGGGAACCCCTTTAGTGGGTTTTCAAGATAAGCCGTCTTTTAACTAGTGCCAACTTTCCGATATCGTCTAGCCAGCGATTTATTCAACAGATGTTAGCGCTCAGAAGTATATCCGGGTCGATGCTTATTGGTTATGCAAAGAGGCCGGATTCTGCAAAAGAAGAGGAGAAGGAGGCCATGCCGAGAATGGAATGGAGGGCGTCGAGGATTACTGCAAGGGCGAGTATAATTGTCTTTATTGTGCGGAGTGCAACAATGAGGATCAGTGCAATAAGAGATATTATCCGTGGCTGAAAGGTACAACAATTGTGCACAATTGGTGAATCCAAAAAACAAAACTATAAGTTTAGACCCATTATTCAGGTGATTCAGAGCTATTCGAGGGCACTGAATCGAAATCTGTTATCAGATTAGTGGTGTCATCAAGTAACTTAACTTCGTCTCTCAACAAAAATAAAAAATTTTAAAAATCAAAACTAAAAATCATAAATTTTACTTGATAACTGATAACACCACAAATCTTATGACAATTTAGATTTAGCGCTCTTGAAATCCTCCGAATCATTTCTTAATTTACCGTAATTGAAATAAAAAGAATAATTTACTTCCATGGGCCTAAATGTAACGGGATTGCTCTGGATCGGCTAATGGAAGAAATATCTCTGGGCTATAAGTATTATTTTTCTAAAAAATTTAAATAGTGTGTATTAATGATATAAATAAAACCGTATTTTTTACAATTCATAATTAACATCAACCAATTGGAAGTAATTTTTTTCTTTTCTTTATTCGACCTAATCTTTTTTGGCCTTCTTAAATTACTTAAGGGGTTGGGCCATTGATAAACAAGTTATCATATTCTTATTTTTTTTAATAAATAATAAATTTTAGCATTAAAATCTTAATATAAAAAATATAATTATTTTTCTATCGTTTACGGGTCAATTAAAGCTGGGAATTAAATAATTTTAAATCAAATCTTGCATTTTCAATACAGATACAACATTAAATCCACTTAACCGGAAACTCGAACCAGCCCCTGGCACTGTATGCGACAAACATGGTAATTTCCATTGAAATAAGACGGTACATGTATCGTGGACGGAAAATGCGTCATTGAAAAAGTTCAAAGGAAAATAAGAAAAGATTATATTTTAATAATATTTTTTGATTTATTTTTTTTATTATTTTTCACTATTTTTTTTATTCAGTAACAATATTATATGTATCCCATTAATAATTTTTATTTTTAATTTACCGTTTATTATTTTTCTATTTTGTTTCATAATTCTTTTTTTTTCATTGATGCATATTCCATTCTTCAAGAAATATTTCTTTTACTGACGCAGTTTCCACTGACGCACTTTCCTTGAGCCGCTCATATCCCAATTGTATCTATAGCAAAAAAGTAACACCGATCTCGGAATATTATCATATTTTTTAAGCGTGGGTGAGCTTTTTGTAAAAAAATCTATATTAATAGTAAGTTACAAATGTATGAGTAGGCTATTTATTATCTGTCGTTTTTGAATGATACGCAGAAAGCAAATGCGGGTAAAAACTGATATCAAGGTATAATACATCCTATTAAAGATAAATTCTATTAAAGATCCGAATAAAAACACCACCACTAAAGCCACTACCAAAACGGAGACTATCATAACCAACCCGGAAGCCAGCACAACCGTTTTACTTAAAACCACCAAAGTTATAAACAGTACGGAAAATGGTAATAGCACGACTAAAACTGATCAACCGACTGATAAAACTGTGGAAAATGGGTTTGTTTTGCTCTTTTGGAAAAACGATTTAAAAATTAGATGCTTAATAGGCTTTAATTTCTTAAGAAATATTATAAATATTTTTTTAAATAGTAAAATTAAAATAAATAATATTCTGTTGAAAAGAAAAAGATATTTTAATCGTTACTTATATAGTATACCATAAAAATTCACTAATACTGACAAGTAAAATTTAATGCTCGAGTAGCTCAAATCAAACGTGCCGATTCTGGATAGTTTTTTAGCACAAGTCCTGCTGATGGAATTGTCACGAAGACTGATGATGTTTATAGATTTACTGGGAAATTTGGTGGCATCAGATTTGGATTTGGAGGAGGAGGTATTTTCACATTAAGATTCCTAATTTAGACCGTATTCTCTCTAAAAAAAGAATTCCTTAGAGGAAGGATTTTGGAAAAAAAAGACCACTCTATGTATAAAATAAGGCTACATTTCTTCCTTGGAAGATGCATGTGAAAATTAATTTAAAGTTTTTTAAAAAAAATTAAAACTAAGTCTTAACTAGCAGCCATGATAAAGCGAGAACACTAATGTTAACAGCTCTTTAAAACCAAACTTAACAACACTGATCAGCTGTAAGCTTACAAACTTTAAAATTTAAAAAAATGAAGAAATTAAAATAAAATAAAAAGTAAAAATAAGAAAGTAATTAATGTTAGCATTTTAAATTTTAGATTGAACGCACACCGGTTGAGAAGTGGAAAGAAGGAGGAGCCAATGAAAATTGAATAAAATTACAAAGTCAAAGAGAGATAATTTAATTATCATTACCAAATTGAAGAATAAATATTTTATCATTATGGGACTAATATCAATCCCCCCACCATTTATGATTTAAATTACGTAAGGTTTTTTATCCTCCAACTAATGGCATATTGACTATTAATCATTAGTTTACTTCCGAAAAGAAATGGTGATAGGATTGGATTTAATAGTTTATTAGAACATTGAAAATTTCTTTTTTTAGAAATTCACAAAAAATACCTATCCTAAAAAATGTTTTTCGCGAGCAATATTAAGTATTATTTCTAAAAAAGGACATGTTAACGTAATTTTCTTCTAAATACTCTGAGAAAATATAAAAAATTTTCATCTATAAAATCATATTTAAAAATTATACATTTCCTTTTGCTTTGTAAAATCATCAATAAAGGGAACGTGAAAGAGATACATGGAAGAGAGAGGATCAAAGAAGAATTTTAAAAACTTTTTGGATAAATGAAACATTTATCCTTTGAATGCAAACAAAAATGCATTTCATTAATACTTCAATGTATACAATTTTAGCTTTTTAGCTTCAATAAATTTTCCAAATTCTTCATTCCATTAACCATTTGAATCCAAACAATGGTACAGAAACAATCTTTTGATACTTTTTTGTCTATTATTTCACTAATAATATTACAGTCAATTAAAATAAATAATGATAATCATATCTCATAGACGCAAATTGCATATGGCCTAATAGCATCACTGTCAGGCAACAGCCAATGCTCTTTGGCCATATAATGTGAAGAACATGAATCGATATTTAAGAACTAATCTACATATGTTGATTTCCATAAGGAATTCTATAAAGTGAATTCTGTAGCAAATTCGATTTTTCTATCTCGTAGTTAATTATTCTTTTTTTAATAAATTTTTATTTAGAATGAATAAAAAATTTTAAAATGAATATTAAAAATGAATAAATTGTTGGAAAATTTCTTTTCCAGCAATTTATAATGTTCATGTTCCCTTTTTCAAATTCTTCACACATTCTCTCTATTGCTTGCTTGCCCAAATGCTCCCAATAAAATGGTACAATTTTGTTCTATTTTGTCATGATCCATTATCAGTTGCTAGAACGTTAAAAAACCGCCAAATAGGCCAATCTGGCCGAAAACTTTTTTCTAAGTTAGTTAAAAGAAATTATAATAAGCCATTGAATTTTATGCTTTAACTCCTTATATTTTTATTTGCTCGAAATAACGAAAAATAGGGTTTGGAATATTTCGAACTTTTTTGGCTTTAATTTATAGTTCGAACTTTTTCGCTTTAATTTATTTTTAATTTCGAATTAATTTATTTCAATTAATTTGGAATCTAAGTTAGTTAAAAGAATTCTATTTTGTCATGATCCACGTTATGGAAAGGAATTGCATCATAAAATAAGTTTAGTCCTCAATTTTTAAAGAACCATCTCGGGTTATTTTAAACAAAAATTACATAAATATAATGATTATATGGAAACTATGCTAAAATCTCTATGACAATTGACAATTGTCAATTTTTTAATCAACCATTATGTTTTGGAATTAATTACTATATTTTCATAATTTAATAAAATTACCGTTAAAATAGAGATTACCGTGAAATTAGAGATTAACGTTAAAATTTTTAACCTTGTCGTTTATTGATTTGGGATGGACCTTCTTTTCGAATTCCGGATAATTAGGAAATGGACAATTGGATATCGATATATCGAACAATTGTGCATCAAGTAAAAGTTAACTAGTGAGCAACAAACGAAAAAATAAACACTAAAAAATAATTTTGCATATGCCTATAGTTAGGGGCTGCCTAAAATTCTTTGGCCCAAACTAATCAATTTATAAAATATAATGCCATCGAAACTTGCAATTTTTCAACGATATATTTCAACGATTATTTCAACGATTAATTATTTCAGAATTCTGATGTGACATTTAATAATAAATTTACAAAATTTACAAAATTATTTACTTTCGCACACATTGGCCGTTTTTTACAAACGCCCACATTGGCCCTTTTTTACAAACGACATAGCACCCATATAGTCATAGGCATGGCTAATTTATATATAAATATAATACAATTAGGCCTACAAAATGGCAAAAAGAATAAGCTCAAAACCAAAAACTAACCGAGTTACGAAAATAAACGATTTTTTTGGCAAATTTTTGCAAAAAATCGCAAAAGATGAAATTTTGAAAAATCCGAGCTCGAATCGTGTTCTGCATGCTCGAAAAAACAAAAATTGATCAAAATGGTTAAAAAATTTCAAAATAAAAATTTTACAAAAATTTTGTCCAACAAAGAGTTCCTTTCGGGGGCAAGGAGGATTGGTTCTTCAATCGCCCATCCGATGCGTCTATGTAGCGAAAAACAAGGACTGAAAAATTGTAAAAAATTCGTAAATTTCAAATTACCAGGAATTTTGAAATTTTTTCAGGATAAATAATACAATTAGGCCTAAAAAAATAATGTTTCCGACACATATGGGTCCAAATCTAAAAATATTTCTTTTACATTTTCGATTGCAAAATACGGTTTAAAAAAATCAAAAATTTTATTTGTAGATTATGGTTGCTCATTTTTTGGACTAGCATAATAAAGTCCAACGAAACAAAGCACACCGGTTTTTTCCGTTAGAACATAAATAATTAAAAAAATTTAATATCTTATTTTCTGATAAATCTGAGTAGCCAAGTGTCCTTTTTAAAGATTTGTCCTTCTTTGTACCAAGGGTGTCC
Source organism: Rotylenchulus reniformis (assembly GCA_001026735.1). NCBI lineage: Eukaryota > Metazoa > Nematoda > Chromadorea > Rhabditida > Hoplolaimidae > Rotylenchulus > Rotylenchulus reniformis. Next base: position 10,767 of record LDKF01001968.1, read on the forward strand.
TTCATTTTTGGATTTAAAATTTTTTATTCAACATTTAAGATAAATAGGTTAAATTTTCTAAAATTTCTCCCGCATATCTCTCAAAATGATCAACTTCTTAAGAAAAGAAGGATCAAATTTTGAAAAAAAATTCCTAACGGCCCCTGTTGGGACTTTTGGACTCATAATTTATTTTTTAATTTCAGCGGAAAATCGAAAAAAAAGAATAATTTTCTAAAAAATTATTGGGTTAATGGTGGATGGGACAAATACACACCTGAAATTTGAAAAAATGCTTAATTCATGTGTTTTTTAAATTATCACAGTATTTTGAAAAAAAATTTAAAAAATTTCATTAAGAAATCCTTCTTGAATTGTGAGTGTTCTTTATTCTGGGAAAAATAAGTATATAAATATAAAAATATTTTTTTATCGAACAATCAATCCTTTGCTGTTGCCTCTGCTTTCTGCGCAATTCCCGACGAGCGTGTTATCACTGGACCTAAATTTTTTAATAGGTTTTAATAGGTTTATAAGTACATAGAGAGTTAAAGAAGAAGAATGAGAAGGGTGCAATATCATTTCCCGAAAAAGTGCCGAAATTCATTACCTCCTTTAAAAACTTTTTTAAATATTGACAGGCCAAAACTGTGTAGAAAACCCGTCTGTATCAAAAATGACACACACAAAACACAAAGTTGTTCAGAATTTTATGCTCACTCTTTTGGCCTTTTTGTTTTTCGAATTTATTTCAAAAAATTTGAAATTTTCGAACTTTGAAAAATCATATTTTTATCAAAAATTTTAAAGAAAATTCGAAAACTAAAAAGACCAAAAAATAGAGCTTAACATTCTGCACAACCTTGTCGTTGGAAATTTTGGCCTTCTGGCAATCTTAAAGTAAGTTTTTAAAGAATGAACTGAATTTTTACATCCACCAAGTCCCACCAGAACTAGATTTTATAGGGAGAGCAATTAAAAATCTTTTTTAAATGAAATTTTTTTAAGAATGTTTAAAAACGGTTTATCAAGTTCGTTTAATATTGTATTTTTACATTTTTTCAAATCCAATATATTAACTTATAATTTATGAAAATGGTTTCCAAATAACATTTTTAGTTTTGATCAAACTAAATTTTTTGCATTTTTTCCAAAAAATTCTAATTAGCTCGTCGGAATTAAATCAATATTATTTTAAATATTTACTGAAATAATTACATACAGTATAACTATCGCATCTCCAGATCCGCAGCCACCAATAGACAGCAGCTCCCGCGATGCCTATGCCCAATGCAGAAACTCCAATTGCAATGGCCACAATTGCCCAAATTGGGAATGGGAACTAAAATTTAGAAAATTCCTATCGGGGCCAGCTGCACCCCACTCCTTAATACAATAAATTTTCTTAAAAAAATCTTTTCAAAAATAAACAATTGGAAAAATTTGGCTAGAAAAATCCAATTTTAAAATCCCGATCCACTTCTGTGCATTCACACTCGTACGACGAGTATGGAGTAGGAGGGATCTGAATGTCGTTACAAAAAAAATATCAAATATGGGCGTTAAAAAATAACAAGATCAATATATCCTCTAAAAACTATTTTGTTAGACCAGTCAGACCAAAGTATAAAAGACAAAGATGTGCAGAATTTTATGCTATATCTAATGGTATAAAAATTATTCCAAATTTCGAACAAAAATATCGAAAAAATCAAAAAAACCATAATTTTAGATATTTTAGACTTTTTTTCGACATTTTCGTTCGAAATTCAAAAATTTATACCAACAGATAGAGCATAAAATTTTTTTATCGCTGGGAATTTTTGGCAAGCAAGCTTAAAAAAAAAGTTTTTACAGTACATATTAAGTTTTGATTTTTTTGTAACGACTCAGCACCGTTGGTAAGAGTACGAACTACGACCCAATTTTTGTCCTAAAACTCGTACTCGTGTATTTTCAAAATTTTCATGACAATTATTCAACTTTGATGAATGAAAATTAACAAAATGTATGTTTATTCGTTAGAAATATTTTTTGAGCTCATTTTATATCTATATCAGTCTATAATCTGGTCCATATTTCGTCTTTTTTTTATCTACATTTTATGACTATATTTTCCATTATCCCTGTGCCTCTGCTTACTATTTTTATTTAATTTGTCGATTTCCCTGCCGATTCCTTTCCCTTTCCCGCGACTCGCAAAACATCAAGGTGCTGTGACGTTAAAAAATGGCCAATCGGGAGTTTAAAAAAGTGGCCAGTCGGCCAAAAACTTTTATTGTTTGACTAGTTATACCGAAAATTTAAATAGCCATGGTGCAGAATTTTATGCTCTATCTTCTGATATTTTTAATTTTTCACAATTCAAACAAAATTCGAACTTTTTATTCGAATTTCGCAAAATGAAAAATACCAGAATATAGAGCATAAAATTCTGATAAATAACCATGACTTTTTATACATACTTTCTATCTAGAATGTCAAACAAAAAAGTTTTTGGCCAGACTGGCCATATTGGCCGCTTTTTTAACGACATACACCTTATTATTATTATGTAGCACCTTATAAATAAGAATCTAACGATTGCCCTACCGATGAGTCGCCGTCGCCGTTGCCTCTGCCTCGCGGAACATCCAACCCCTGCTGTTGGTATGATGATGAGGCCAGCAGTAGCAGAACTGAAATGAGCATAGCAGTGGAAAATGGCATTTCCTGTTTAAAATAGCTTGGATAAAATATGTAAAAAAATAAAAAATAATTTGATTTTTTGACCGTAAGCTTTGTATGTCTAGTACCAAAAAATTTTTTTGGCTAATGATACGAAAAAATAAATGGAATTATTCGGTCTCATAATTATAAAATGAGATTATTATTTTGATGGTTGGATAATCTAGGCATTTGATAAAAAATAGAAAACTATGAAAATATAAAAATAATTTTAAATTAATAATTTTAAATTGTTCAATAAAATAAATTTTATTACAAAGTCTCCGGAGAAAATTTTAAAAATTGAAAGCAATTCTTAAGGAAAAATTTGACTTTTTAAACAAAAAATTTTTTATTAAATTTATTTGTTTTCTTAGAATTTTTATGAGTTTTCGGGAATAAAGGAGGATGGATTTTTTGAAGGTTTTAAAAATCTTAAAATATATATAAATTAATAAAAATAAGGTGTCAATAAGAATTGAAGCCATAATGAGCAAAAATTAAAAAATGGAAATTTTCCTGTTCCAAAATGATTAAGCGGAAAGAAAATTCGTCGATGATTCAAGTTGTACAAAAAAAGACATGGGTGAATTCCTTTTCTTACATACAACATTGAATCAGATTTTTAAAAGGAAAAATGTTACTCAACTATATTTTTCATACAATATACTTATGTTTGGTCACAGAAAGTAATTTTTAAAAATATATAATAGGACCTATTTGTTTTCTTTTTTCATTTATCTACGTAGATGGAGAAAATCTCAAAAATTGTTTTTTACATTTGTCCGAATATTTTTAGATGTAACTAAATATATTATTTATTTATGAGGGTTTGGCCATCTTCGTGTATATTATTGCATATTTTCATGTTTATTTTTTTACATTGAAAAATATTTTTGTTTTGTCTAGAACTGTTTAAAGATTTTAAATTAAATTTCTCAAATAATGGTTGTTATATAATGATGGCAGGTTTCCATTTTGGGTATGACCATCTGTGATGTATTGAGAATTTATGTTGGATAATATGATAATAAGATGAACGGGTGTTTTATTAAACCATATAAAAAATCATTTAAACATATTAATTGATATAATTTTTTAATATATATTATACAGAGATATTATGCAATAGAGCACTCTAGACCCGATTTCATCACGAAAACATTCAATGCCCATACTCGCCCATTGCCGCTATATCCGCCATACTTTTTTGGAAATTCAAAATTATATTAAATATTCTAAAAATTAATTAGGAGAGCACTCCAGTGGTACAATTTCTTGAGTACAGAATCAAGTAAAACTGTTTGTATTTTTTCCTTTATATTGTTTTTTTGGGTCCGATGCTGGGTCATTAAAAGGCCATTAAGATTAAAATCTTTGTAATTTTTGAGACCTCATTAGACCAAAAGATAAATGAAATTCATGCAAAATTATGGTCTTTTAAATTAGCAATTTTCCCTAAAAAGTTTGATAGTTTAGTCCTATTTTTCTGGCTTTCTAAAAGGCCTTATCTATATTTGGATCGATGACCTAAAAACATTTGTGAAAATTTTATAAAAATAAAATATAAGAGGAATCTTGTTTGTTTTAGATTAAAACTTGAACATAATTTTTTAAATTTTTTGGACTTTATGATTGTTTATCACAATTTTTTGATTGAAATTTCTACATTCTAAACATTAAAATCCTAACAAAAACCGAAGGGAACAAACTCTTTTCGGAGCGATAATTCGGTAATTATGAAAATGCCATAAAAAAGCCTGGAAGGATCGTTTATCGACAGTCCTTTTTGCTGCACTAATATTAACTTGTCCGTCCACCGTGGGCCATCCGCGAACGGAACAACGGTTTTCAAAACCGCGCTAGAAAAATGATCATAACTTTTTCAGATAATACTTAGGGAAATGAATTTGCTGTCAAAAGATAGCCCTAAATGTCTGCTATAAATTTACAAGAATAACTATCCCATTTGGCCAAGTAAAAAAAAAGTTGTGGCCAAGTTAAGCCATTAATAGTCTGGCCATAATTTTTTTTGTATTTGGCCGAGATAGTTGTTCGAACAGGTTTATAGCAGAATTTAGGGCAATCTTTTGACACCAAACTCATTTCTCAAGTACTACCTGAAAAAAAGTTATGATCATTTTTCTAGCGCGGTTATGAAAACGTACACTGATCCGCGAAAGTCTATCGTCCTATAGTTAAAAAAAGTAGAAATATAGTTAAATCCGTGAAATCAGAAATCGAAAAATCAATAAAAATCAATAGAAATCGAAAATAATTGTAAAAATAATTTTAATAGAGATTTTTTCTGAACTTTTTACCCAAATAATTTGGACACTGTACTATTTTTGTTTAAAAATTGTTCCAAATAGTGTAAGAAAATATTTTTGTGAATTTTTTTGAAGTACACCAATTCCCCCTCCCAAAAAACCATTGTCCTTCTGTGAATCACCATGGTCACATTGAGATAATGAGAAAAAAAGAAGAAAACTGTCATTGATCGGCCAAACCAATCCCAAAATTTCATTTCCCAGAAAATTTAACATCCACAAATACAATTATTATTAATAGTAATAAAATTCAACTGGGTCGGTTGAAGGGCTTAAACGAAAATTTTGGAATCGGAATTTCGACAAATTTTAGACGTTGGAAATCGGAATTCCAAGAGTGGCATTTGGAAAAATTGGGAAAACTGGAGCTATTTCTTAAGGAAATTGAACTTTTTATGAATTATCTTAGGGGTAACCGGAGAAAATTAAAAATATATTTTTCTTAATTTATTTTGATAATTTTGTTGAACTGGGTTTTAAACGTTTTTTTAAAAATTCTTTGATTAGAATGGTATAACAAAATTTATGAAGATAAAAATTCTGCTAAAATTTTCCCCCTCTACTCTTCCTGATATCATCTTATTGCCCTCCCCTCGAAACAGACCAGAGGCTAATACCACCGAACATTCATCGCGTCATTGAATTGACGAATATGGCTACCAATCACGCAAACAATTTGTTTGTTTTCCATTTGTTTATGTTGTTGTTTTTTATGGTGCCGACAACTGCCTACGGTAAAAATCCAAAAAGTTTTGGACGGTGCTAGGACGTTAAAAAACCGCCACATATTTTAGTCTAGCGGAAATTTTTTGTTAGACCAGTTAGACCAAATTATAAAAATCAAAATTTTGTAGAATTTTTTTCTCTATCTTTTAATATTTTTTTTTGTATAGGAAATTCAGCCAAAATGTTCGAAATTTTTGCGAAAAAAAACTTATTTTTCATATTTCCGAATAAAATTTGAATTTTGCCCTAATTTGAAATACAAAAATACCAGGAGATGGAGAATAAAATTCTGCATTACTTTGCCTTTAAAATTTTTTTTGGCCAGATTGAAATATGTGGCGGTTTTTTAACGTCCTAGCACCGTTTTGGAAGTCGTCTTTTTACTGTAAACCATTTATCGACAAATGTCAAGATGTTTCTTGTATTAAAATTACTCATTTGATGAAGACGAATGACTGACTCCCAAGTTGTTAAATATTGAATAGCTAATTAATAAGATTTATTTTTGGAAATTTCAGCAGACGAATAATATATAAGTGCTGGGAAAAAACAATTTACCATTCCTGGTTTCGGATCTCCAAATTCGGCTTCAGACTCTCAATATTTTCGACTCCAATTCCCGACCTCTGGATTCGGAATCAATGTCTAGCCGAATTTCATCGGTGCTATGGCGTTTTAAAAAAGTGCCAAAACTCAGTATGTTCTTCAAAAACTTTTTTGTATGACTTGTTAGACCAAAAGTTCCAACGATAAAATTGTGTAGAATTTTATGCTCTATCTACTGGTATTTTTATTTTTTCGAAATTCGAACAAAAAATTCGAAATTTTCCCGAAATACCGAAAAATAGTGTTTTTAGAGGATATTTCGAACTTTTTGTTCGAATTTCGAAAAATTAAAAATACCAGAAGTTAGAGCATAAAATTCTACACAATTTTGTTGTTGGAAGTTTGGGTCTAACAAGTCTTACAAAAAAGTTTTTGAAGATCTGAGTTTTGGCACTTTTTTTTAAAACGACTCCAGCACCATTTCATCCGCTTCGATCCGTCCACTGGCTCAGAAAAAAATTTTGTATCCCTCCTAGATTTTAGTTTCCATTTGTTCCAGATTTTTGAATTGCATTCCGGGCTTCAACTAACTCAAAATTTTGTATATAGGCTCAAAAGGATTTTGGCCCCAGAGCTCTAAATTTCCCATTCCGTTTTTTAATTCCGATACAGGGTACAAGCTCTAGTCTGGTAAAAAATTTCCAAAAACTAATCATTATCAGTGAACACAACTGTATAATATAAATTTTTTCTTAGGTCTCAGATGCTGGCACACACCGGGATCTAAGTACAATAAATTCGTCAAATTTTATAACGGCAAACCTGAATCTGAACCAACTGACGAAGAGTGTGTTGATGACAGTTACAAATATTGCGCCGTAGTCCTGTGTGCATACCGTATTGTTTACTTAAATATAATAATATATTGATGTTTTTGTTTTAGATATTTTTGGAGGAGATTGAAAATTTTAACCTAAAAATGTAAAAAGTCTTTTTTCCATTATTTCTTTCGCATCAATTTTGCGAAAATTCAAACCTTAATCAGGTCCTAATAATAAATGTGTTAAAAGCGGTGCTGTGTCGTTGATCCAAAAATATCAGAAAGGGCGTTGATCCAAATAGGTCAGAAATTTTATTATGGAATTTTAAAAAGTTTTATCGTAAAAAGGAAAATTATTGCACCTTTTAATAGAAAAATTAAAAATATTAATGTTTTTCTCATCGTAAGCATTGATCCACGTGGGCGTTGATCCAAATTGATCTAATCTCGTATCAACTTCATCGTCCATTTGCAAGATGTTGATACAAGATCATTAAATTTAGTCAATTTTATTTATTAAATTTATATTATAATATTTTATTATTTTTGCTTTTTTTGTTTTTCACTTTAAGTTGCTATTTTCTTTTTTGGTTTTGCTTGGTGGCGGGGCTCTCTATGTGATTTAAAGGGCCGAAATAGTAATTTTAATTTGAAGTCTAGGAGAAACCTACTGGTGACCCTTTTATACTTTTAATCTAACAAGTCTAACAAAAAAGTTTTCGGCCAGACTACATATTTTTTTATTAACGTCCTAAAGTGACGGTTTTTAACGTCTCAGCACCGAGCTGTCCACCGCAACATCCCCCAAAAAATGAAAACTTTCAAGCTTTCAACTAAAATTATAGGAGACGCATCTGGTGCTCTACCGCATGGTGACGACGGTGCACTGGGATGTGTGCAAACAAAGGATCCTTGCGAGTTCATAGAACAAAATCTTGATCTTAACCCTTGCCTGATGCGAGCAGAACCAGCTGTGCGATCTGCGGTCACTATGCTCTGTGAGACGTGCAAAGGAGACCTTTGTAACAAGGATCTGCTCAACGATATGCTAAAAAGATATGCTGCAAACAACAATTCGTTGCAAACAACCACAACAATGGAGGAGATTGATACGGTTGATAAAACATCCACAACAACAGAGGAGCTTGATGGCAAGGACGGCGACGGCAGTGGTTCACGCAGTATGGAAGGCTCAATGATGGTGGTGATCTCCATGATGACTATTATGATGGCATTGTTGAACTTGTTCACCGGTTTCGGGGATCTCTGAACGGTGTGATGCCCGCCTTTTTGGATCAAAATCTTGCATACAATTTAAACAAAAAAAGGTTCTAAAATTTACAGGAGTAAACCAATTTTTGTGCAATGACATTATTCCATCGAAAAGGGTAAACAGAATGATAAAAACTTAAATCCAAAATACTTTTGGAAGTTAATTTAGTCAAAACTATAAAAAACAAAAAATTATTCTCTATTTTTCACCTTTTTAGTTTTTCAAATTTCCATGAAAATATTAAAATTGTTAAAAGCCCCAGAATCCAGAATATAGACTTTTTCTCGAATATTTCAGGGAATTCGAACAATAATAAGAAATGAATTTCAGGCGAGGCGACTTATAACAATTTTATTTTTGAAAAAATGGTTAAAATTATAAAAAAGAGAAATATAATAATTAAGTATAAATCTCATTAGCAAACACCAATAATGGGATCCTATATTCAGTACCTGGAAACTTCTAGAACCATGATGTTATCATGTATAAATTTTATTATGTTTTTTTGATACCTATATCCATCCCTAATCCCTAATCATTTGTATTTCAAAAATCAAAGCCAGCGGTGCTATGTCGTTAGTAGAAAAGTGCAAATACAGTAACCAATGAACGGATGGCTATGAGTGGATACTACGAAATAAATAAAGGACAAAACCATAAATTATGAAAAAATAACATAAACAGGAAATTAAAAAATAAAAATAATTTTATAAAAAATAATATGTAAAAAATCAATATGACAGAATAATAAAAAAATAAATAAAAATTTAATAATTTATTTTTATGGAAAAATCTATGATCTAGACGGTTTTTCCAATTTTTTGGTCCCGAAGCTTTATAATATTTTTTACATGACATAATTATGTATAGTGTAAGCAATAATAAAGTCCAGATATTTTAGTTTAACGAAAAATTGCAAATATTTTTTTCAAATTTTTTTTACAATTTTCATTAAAAAATATTTTTTAAAAATTATGATCCTTTTTAGTAAAATAGTTAACATTTTTTAGATTTGGAAAAACCGTCTAGAATCAAAGATTTTTTCATAAACAATAAATTATAAATAAAATTTTTTATTTATTTATTTTTTATTATTTTGTCATATCGATTTTTTTACATACTATTTTTTATAAAATTATTTTTATTTTTTAATTTCCTATTTATGTTATTTTTTCATAATTTAGAGTTTTGCCCTTTATTTATTTCGTAGTATCCACTCATAGCTGTCCGTTCATTGATTACTGTATTTGCACTTTTCTTTTTCTGCTAACGACCCAGCACGAAAGCCAGCACTTAATTAATTGTATAATATTTTACCTTCCATTCCAGCTAATTCCAGCACCAGCAAATTATTTTTTTCATTTTTTAATGTTCGAATTTTTTAATGAAGTTATCGCGCATAAAACGAAGAAATTTATAGCATTGTAGGGGGATAGCATTGTAGACAGAATATAAAATAAAATAAATATAATTACCGTATTCTCTCTAAAATAAGACCCCCCTCTAAAATAAGACCCCTCTCTAAAATAAGCCCCTCTTCCTCGGAAAAGCTAATCTTTAAATTTTTTGGAAGCTATAAGTGATTTTTGGTTTATGGCATGAAATTTTCTTATAAATTATCGAAGCTTGTTGTAAGTAGGGTTGGGCACGGGAAGGGAAAATACCATTCTTAGGGTTGCATTTTGCCAACCCAGAACGCCATTCTTAGGAATGTATTTTGGCAGTATTTGGGGAAAAAACGGTAGACGGTAACGGTAGAACGGTAGCCGCCAAAAAGACGGTATTCGGCGGTAGACGGCACGATAGACATCCCTGCTGAATGCTGATAGGTATGATAATGTTCATTTTATATGACATCTAATGTAAATAAAGAATTTATATTTGGAAAATTCTTTTTATATAATATTTTTAGAAATGAACTTGTGTATATACAAATTACACTTTGCCATGAAGGGCTTTCCTGCGTAATTTGTCCTTTAAGTTTTGAGTTTTGACGATAAGTGATTCTCTCAGAAACAGGAATGTAAGAAAGCGAGAGACGGACAGAGAAACGAGGGAAAGGCGAGAGAGCACACACCGTTGTTTGTCATTTTTCCCCTCGTTCGTTTCCCATTCGATTTCTTTGAAAATAAAGCAAAAGAATTTATGGGGAAAAATGTGGAAGCATTGAAACTTAAAATTGGGTAATTAAATGTAATTTTTGGAACGGGGAAGTGAAAATTTCCCCTTAAAAGTAAGGGAGGTTACAATTGCATTGAATTAATTTTTTTAACAGTAAAAAAACTTAACAGTAAAAAAAATAAATGAAAAAAGTTTTATTTAGATCAAATTACCGTCATTTTTTTCAGTGAAAAAATAAATTTATTTAAAAGATTAAAAATGATTTAAATTGACCGTTGGAATCGCATTATNTTCACCTATTAGTGAAAATAAAATAATAAAAATATAATGGTTGATGGACAGAACATTACCATTCTTGATTTTATATAATTCCATCTTTCTATATTTGGATATATTATTATTATGCCAAAAAGGCATTCAGCTAATTTGCAAAATCATTGTTTAAATTAAAAAATCCATGATTAGCAGCCTTTATGCAAATATGTACGAAAACATACAACTACACTAAAACTATATTAATTAATATCTTCTCGAATTGTTCCTAGTGAAGAAGTTATGGCCAAAATAAATGGTTTGGCCAAATTAGAGTAATTTGACCGAACTTTTCACAATTGACCATTTAAGTTTTAGGCTATTTAAAAACTAATTTTTTGCTTTATTTTTGAAAAGGTGGGAAAAGAACCATCTAAATTTCAATTTTTTAATGCTTTATTCAAAAAATATCTGAATTTTTTATTCATCCCTAAATCCAATGTGAATTTTCTTTTTGTAAGACTCTTAAAAACCTTTCTTTGAAATACATTTTGCTCTAAATTTATTATATTAAGGTTATAATAAAAATTCATAGATCATAAATTTTATGCAAAATTATTTCTTGCAAAAAAAAACAAATTTTATAGCTGGAGTGTAATGGTGATGATCTTGTATCAAAAGCGTAATAAAAATGAAATTTCATTTTCTGCCTATTTATTGATATGATCATGCAGAAATGAACACATTTATATAAATTATTCTATTGCCACTATCCTTCTAAAAATAAAAGAATCAAACATTTATTCATATAAAATAATCAACGAAGGGGTGACCACTTACACGTTGATTTTTGAAGAATATGAAATTGAATAGAATAAAATTACATTTTAATTTTTAATGGTGCTCGGATTTGTAAGTTAAATTAGCTCTAATAATTTTTATATGTTTTGGTCGAGTCCCTTCCCTGTTTTTTAATTTTCCCACCAGAATTCAAAAAATTTCAAAAGATGATAAAGGTTCAAAAGAAAAAAAGTTATTTTATTTTTGGCTAAACGAATAAAAAAGGGTAAAAAATGTTGGAATTGTACCAGTTTTTAATGGGTGGTACTCAAAATGTTGTATTATTATGTATTCAAAATATCATAGTTTTCTTTCAGAAGGAATTATTATTATTATTTATTTTAAAAACATTTTTACATGTGGTATAAATAGAAAAATATAAAATTAAAAGAAAAAAAATTACAATGAAATAAAAAAAGTTCATCTATCTACATAAGTTTTTTTTACATTTATACAATTAGGGTTATGAAATTTTGTAAAAGCCTATTTTTATTCTTAAGCACGAAAAAACATTTTCCATTTTATTAGAATTAGAAGCATTAGTTTTAATATTTGAAGACCTCGTATATGATTTAACTTAATTTTGTTAAATGAACAATTCCTTGGTTTATTTTTGAACAAGTTCACAGCGATTATTAGAGCCCAATTGAAAATATGGATATTCGAATCGATCGCTGCCACAAAAAAACCCCATCATACTATTAGTACGCTCTAAAAAGACATGTTTTGAATTAGAGTATCTCATATGAATAGAGATAAAATCAACTACACTTAGCATGAATAAGACTTATTTTTGTAAAATGTTAAATTAAAATAATTTTATAACCTGAAATTTGATATTAGAACATAATTTTTGCATATGATCTATTTAAAGCCACTCTAAATCACATTTAAATACCGACGTATACCGACGTAATAATTATCCTAATCCTTCACCTCGATAACAAGGTAATTAAAAATATATTTTTATACCAATTATTAAAATGGGGAAAAATAGATCTTCTGTCCACTACATATTCTGTTATCATAATGTAATAAAAAAAGAACCCGGAATTCGTGTCACGACATTTGCACCATAAACCATATAACTTGTACAAGCGCAATCTACTGAAATGATTTTGTTCCAAAAATATAGCAAAAATAGCTACAAAATGAGCCAAAGTCCATTCGGATTGGTCATTTAATAATTGAATTTGACTAAAAAAATTCTATCTTGACTATAAGTTTTTAACATTTGTCAAATTTGTATAGGTTTAGGCTCTTTATACAGCTAATTTTTGTTCAAATTTTAATAAATCATTTCGCTAAGGTGTGTTTAAATTTAAACCGAGTCATACATTTTTTGTAAGTGTCGGGTGACCTACGGTGTTTCACTTCTTGCGTGCTGCTTTCCATCGACTACAATCATTTTGTAGTACGTTGCGTGCAATCATTTTGTAAGCAAAAAATGATTCTTTGCATGCATGAGATTGACTGGGAATGGGAAGTATTTATGAAAAAATAAGAATTTTCATAGCGTAAAAATTGAAAGTGAAAATGCCATTTTCATAAGCAATACATATACTATAAAAGGTTGCATAAATTCAAGTGTCTTCAATTTAAATTTAAATAATATTGATAATTCATGACTTTATTTGCAATTATTTGTAGTAATAAAAAATAATTATAGATTTTTTGATTCAAATTTTCAAATTTCAGAATGCCAATAATACGGTTCGATTCACATTAAACAATTTATTTGATTTCTTTACCTATTATTTGCAGCTTTATTTGTCATACAAGGATGTGTATCCGTGTTGGCCACTCATTGGATGTGCCGTACCTTTGGCCATGATAGCGGTTTTCGGTATCATATGTAATGCATCGCTGATTTTTGTGACAATTCGGACAAAGTGCGCACATTCAATTTTAAAGAATTAAGAGAATAAAAGCAAAGGGAGTAAATGTCAGTTTAATAGCAGGAAACTAACCTGCAGATAAAAAAAATTAAAAAATGCCTTGCACAGAGAGGATTCGGTTTTCAAATTTAAATTTAATTTATTTCAAAAATATATAGAAAAGTAATGTCACTAGAAAAATATACAAAATTGAGAGCATTTAAATGATAAATGATTTTCAAAATTAAAGAATATTATTAGGACCCTTCACGGCACGGCCAATATGTTGTTGGCCCTGTGCTCTTTGTTCGAAATATTCCACCAGCATGGACACTTCCTTTTCCTGTTCACGTCAATATCAGGCCGCAATTTTATGGACTATAAGTTGGCAATGCATCTGTTGTCCTTNATAAAAAAATTAAAAAATGCCTTGCACAGAGAGGATTCGGTTTTCAAATTTAAATTTAATTTATTTCAAAAATATATAGAAAAGTAATGTCACTAGAAAAATATACAAAATTGAGAGCATTTAAATGATAAATGATTTTCAAAATTAAAGAATATTATTAGGACCCTTCACGGCACGGCCAATATGTTGTTGGCCCTGTGCTCTTTGTTCGAAATATTCCACCAGCATGGACACTTCCTTTTCCTGTTCACGTCAATATCAGGCCGCAATTTTATGGACTATAAGTTGGCAATGCATCTGTTGTCCTTTAGTATCTTTGGTCTCGGTATTTATAAACCAAAATTTGTTCGCTAAAATTTATAAGCATTTGACTACCAAGGGGCACTTCCGATTGCAATGATTTTCACCGGACTGGATCGATTATTCTGCGTAATTTTCCCAGTATTGTAAGGAATTTAATCATTAATAATTTAATTTGATTAATTTATCATACATAAATAGGTATAGAAACCGAGGTAAATAGTAGTCTAAATTATAAAAAATAATAATAGAAATAGGTATTTATTAAAAAATTTCTAAAATCCATCAAAATCCTTTCTCCAGAGGCTTAAAATATAAGATCATATAAAAATAGTTGAGGCAAATACGGCATCTTATTATTCATTTTGTAGTGCTCATTCCATCAAGTTTTGGCCCTATATTGGCTCCATTGTTGCTGTGATGCTGTGTGTTTTGTTTACCCAACTTATCTTATCTACTTCGTTAATCTGACTTCTACTGTAATACCAAGATTGAAGGTCACCGGTTGTCTGGTGGACTTTATCCAGGTCAAAGAGCTTATCCAGAAAACTTTTAGTTTTTTAAAGTTTAAGATTGCTCTAATTTTTCTGAATTCTATCAGAGCTGAGAACCCATTCATACTCTTATGGGCCATAGACATTTATTTATTATTTATAGCTAGGTGGCAAAAATGGCAATACAAATTGAATTTGGAAAATTGATCCTTAAAGAAAAGTAATATAGAGATTCACTATAAATTTAATTTGCTTAAAGAACAGATGAAAAGTGTATGACTATAAATAGCCTTTTCCACCAGCATAAAAATTCATCTTCAATATACCTTTTATGGGGAAAACCCCTGCACTCATATACGATATACCTATTCTAAAGAGCCTTTGTACCTTTAAATATGTAAGAATGGATTTCTTTTTTCACTATTTTTTTTCTCCATGTTAGCTGGATGTAATTCCATTTTATGGTTATTCCACTCTGTTCCTTGCCACAATTATCATCATAAAATCATAATCTACTTAACTGTTGGAGTGGCGGTTCGCTATCAAGCAGGTTTTTTATTTTTTTACTCAGAATAATCTATAGATCAGCTTTTTTAAATATTTTTTTTCAGTTTCATTTTCTTCGACTTCTTATCAGACAAACAAGCGCATCCTCCGATCACTTTGTCTGATCATCGGGATCGACATCAGTGGTTACCAGGGCTGGGCATGGGCCGGCCCGGGCCCGGCCCGGCCCGACCGGGCTTGGGCCGGGCCGGGCCTGATTTCGTCCGGGCCGGGCCGGCCCGGACAGGCCCGGGTGGGGAAAAATTTTCTGACCGCACCCCTAAAAGATTAAATTTTTTAAATAAAAAAATGAAATGAAATTTAAAAAAAAATTATTAAAAAATTTTTATTAATAAAATAATTTTCAAATTTAAATTCAAAATAAAAATTTGCAAATTTTTCAAATTTATCGGACACCCATAAGAGATGATTTTTTATGATTTTTTAAAGATTCAATTTCATTTGATCCATCCACAAAAATATCATACCCCTTAAATAACCTATTAATAGCGAAAATATTTTATCATTTATTAATTTTTTAAAATTCACTTAAAAAATTTTGAAAAATTTTTTGGCGATTAAAATTTTTTAAGATAATAGGATAGAATGAATCAAAATAGGGATTAGTAATCCTTGATGGTTTTTATTTTTTATTTGTTTAAAAATATGACTTTTAAAAATAGTTAAAAAAATTTTTGAAAAATTGCTCGGTGATTAAAAATTTTTTCAATGATGTTAGAATGGACAATATATATTATTCGAATTCGTAATTCTTGTTATTTTATGCTTTTTTGATAAAAAAAAATATGATTTTAAAAATGATAAAAAAAATTATGCCAAAAATTTTTTAGAAAATTTTTAAAATTTTGGAAAAATTTTAAAATTTTTTGAAAAAATTTGGTAAAATTTTTTTCTTCCGGGCCTATCCGGGCCTATCCGTATCCGGGCCGGGCCTGGTAGTCGTACGGGCCGGGCCGGGCTTTTTTTGTTGAGTTCCGGGCCGGGCCGGTTTGGAGCAGGCTCGTGCCCAGCCCTGGTGGTTACTACATAATGGCGTGCTATATCTCTGATCGTCCCTCTGATTGAATCAAAGAATGTCCGTTGGTTCGCCGAACCATTCTCGGTATTCCGCTGAACCTCAGCTCCGCGTCACCGGCACCGGTTCTCTATTTTATGAGGTGATAACTAAAAAACAAAATTTATGATTCTAAGTTTTTATTATTAGGCCGATTTGTTTTATAAATTTTTTAAATTTTTTATTTAGCAAGGAATACAAAAAGCTTTTGATAACGAGATCCTCTGCAAATGGCGAGTGTTCGGTACGTCGAGTGTTAACCCGCAAAATGGATCGAACAACTAACAACACAACAAAGAATACACTAAGATTTTCGTCAATCATAATCGGGAATAATTCCAACAAATTTGACCATTTTTTTAAATAAATCAGACTGAATCTAATTCTTTAAAATCGTATTTGTATTTATTGGAAAATTGCAACAAAGCGGGTACCAACAATAATAACATCTGTTCATCCATTTAGGGCTGATTACAGTATCAACAAAGTTCACAGGAAATTCTTTCCAAAAAAACACGCGTTCAGGCTTTTTGCGCACCTTCCCCGGCTTCTGGCTTCTTTGTCAGCCCATCAAGTTTTTCTTCAAATTTTTTGCGTGTCTCTTCCACCGATTCGTTCAGTGCATTTCGCATCGATCCGTAATAGGAAAGTGTCCTTCCTTCACCTCTAATTAACCCTTCAATGAATTGTCGATCAAAGTGTTGGACATCCAAAATTTGAGCAGCAGTTTGCGCGCCAAAATGGGACACCAAAAATTGTGCCAAATCACCCGATTTTTGGCTCAATTTTTCACGTTTAAATGGACTGCTAATCCATTCTTTTTCCAGATCAATTTTGGGCAGGACTTTTTTGCAAGTCATACTATCAATATTAAATGCCAGGTCAAGCTGAAAAATAAAATACATATAAATATCTTCATGTAACTTGGAATTCGAATCCCGTGCCGAGTTGGGGATACCATGGAAATGGGATAAAAGAAATGGGTTTTTCCCTTGGATTTTGAAACATCCCACTTTGTGAGATATGGCACTAGGATATTAAAAAATATGCCCAATGGGCGTTAAAAAAGTCGAATGGCAAAATCTTGGCTTAAAACATTGTTTGAAACCCTAGAACAAAAGTAAAAAAAGGTGTGGAATTTATTATTATTAAACATGTTGATTTATACTTTTTCTAATTAAACTTTTCGTTAAAATTTTAAATTTCCCTTAAAACTTAATTAAAAATAAAACTTTTAATATTATTCAAGCAATTTGCAAAAATTAAAAGACCAAAAGGCAGAATTCTGTAAATTTTTGTCGTTTATATGTTGGCCTAATTTGTTTCAATAAAAAGTTTTAGGCAAAGCCTTTGCAATTGGCACTTTTTAACACCACACCCTGGCTCCGTGAGATACCTCTACAGTTCTGCCACTCCAGCAAA
Source organism: Rotylenchulus reniformis (assembly GCA_001026735.1). Lineage (NCBI taxonomy): Eukaryota > Metazoa > Nematoda > Chromadorea > Rhabditida > Hoplolaimidae > Rotylenchulus > Rotylenchulus reniformis. The sequence goes on from LDKF01001968.1 coordinate 28,483, forward strand.
GCCGATAAATCGTTTTCTCCGCCAGCTTGATCTGTCCCTCAACCTCTGACTTCAGATCGGTCAGACGTTTGCCAAATTCTCCTTGGATTGATTGATCGGAAGGGCTTTGGCTTTGGCTGCTCTGTCCTTGATCAACAGATTTCCTGATCAGTGCCTGATCAGCATTTTTGAAGGTTACCTAATCGGTGCGAAAATGGCAAAATATGGCCAATTTCTAGGGGAAAACAACCTAAAATTAAAAAATAATTATGTCTACTTCGTTAGTTTATTTAAACCTAAAAATAGTAACTTTTGTAGTAACTTTTTCCTACTTATCACTTACCTTTCTTGGTTTCGAATCGGCTTGGTCAGGTTCCATCCCATTGACCAGATCCATAAAAGTGATTAGGACCAATAAAAATTTAAGCTGAAAAGCTCGGAATGCCATTTTTTGGTTGATAGTAATTGATCGGAAAATGATGAATTGGTATACGAGCATTTTTGCCTGAAATTTATATTGGTAATTGTACCTGCATTCAGGCCCATCTTTTAACATTTATTATTGCATGTTTGCATCACAAACATCTCTGGTTTAATCTAAATTTTAGGGTCATTTTCTTGAGTACTGGGCCATAAACATTAGTGTTGTAAAGTGTTAAAAAATTACCAAAAAATCGTAAAAATGTATGGACACCAGTGATCACCAATCAAAAACTCAGGTCACCTCAGTCAGCAAATTTTACTAATTAAATAAAATCAACAAAATAGGTAATAGCAAAATGTTAAAGATGACTCGAATATCTGTTAGTCTCCAATTGATCATTTCGCTAGTGATTTTATAAATTTCCGACAAAAATATTTACATTTCCCCGATTAATTATTAACACCAGAAAATGGCATTTTGTCCGTTGGCATTTCCTCTTTTAATGGAATTGATAACCTTTCCAAAGAGCTGAAAACTTATTATAAGCTTAAAAACTTTAAGTGCTAAATTTAAATTTTATTAGCTTAAAGCATCTAGATTGGTTTTTGTTATACATTTTAAGTGAAGAAAGCGAGCTAAACTTGAATTATTTTTTCCATTTATTATTAACCGCCCAGTATTCACAACCAAATAAAGTGAAATATAAAATGGGATATTGGTAACTTTCAAGATGTGAAGTAAAAAGTTGTAAGTTGAAAAAATCGAGCATAAGAATAGTGCTGGGAAATAAAAAATATTTGACTAAATTTCGGTATTTAAAGTTCCGGTTTCAATATAAAATTATATTTTAAATGATTTGAATTTTGCAAAGAATCCGAAATTTTCTCCAAATTTATCTGAAGTTTCCTTGTAAAATTTTCCATTTTTTTCCTAACACTCTAAAGAATAAAGATATGTAGGAATATTGTGATCTGACCTTATCTGACCCTTTTTTATGCATTTGAATTTCTTATTGGTGATCTATCCCCTTTGACCCCTTTTTAAGATGTTTTGTCCCCTCCCCTTTCATTCATTATGTTCTTCACTCGTTCGTTTTGGTAAGGGACGAGTCGTTTGCATTGTATTGTTTTGTGTGTGGAATAAAGGGATTATTATTCCAAGTTCGACTGTGTATTTTGGAAAAGGGTTACGTAAACCCTGAGTTCCTTCTTGTTTTTTCCTATTGATAGAATAATTAATGTGAATGCAAAGAGCAAAATGTGTCAAAAATTGGAAATTTCAATGTTCGCCTCCTGTGGTAAGAAATGTGATTTGCTAACAATACATATTTGCTAACTAAAATGAGAACATGCTACCAATAATTGTGTTTTATATGCTAACAATATATATTTGCTAACTAAAATCAGAACATGCTACGAATAATTGTTTTATTTGCTAACAATGTATATTTGCTAACTAAATCAGAATATGCTACCAGTAATTGTTTTTTATTTTTTATTTGCTACAATGTATATTTGCCAACTAAAATCAGAAAATGCTACCAAGAATTGTGTTTTATTTGCTAAAAATATGTGGTTGCTAAATAAAACCATGCTACCAAGAATTGTGTTTTTTTGTTAACAATTTATGATAGCTAAATAAAATCAGAATACCAACAGAATAGTGTTTTATTTGCTAAAATGTGTGGTTTCTAACTGAAATCAGAACATACTACCAAGAATTATGTTTTACTTGCTAACAATGTATGACTATTAATTAAAATCAGAAGATGCTACCAAAATTGTGTTTTATTTGCTAACAAA
>LDKF01001969.1:0-13599 GCA_001026735.1 Rotylenchulus reniformis
GTACTGATTTTTTCGGAAAAACATCATATTAGCTGCTGCCATGATTGTAACCCAGCAGGGGTTTGCTCAAATTCATACCTTTTATTGCCGCGTCAATTTTCAACCAACTGCTTGCAATTAGCCACGGCTATAGTCGTATTTCTGTGAAAATTAAAAATATAGAAAAATTTGGTTAACGAAAAAACCAAAATAAAATTTGGAATTGTCAATTCAAATTGCTACTTTTTCTTAAATTTATAAGTGTAAAAAAATAATATTAAAGAAACATCAAAAGCATATATAAAAAATTTTGATGAATTTTTTTGAAATTTTTTTAAGGTTTATAGTTTGTTCAGTTGTCTCCATACAAAATTTTAAATCATATAAAATTAAAGAAAAATAATGTGAGAAAATGATGATTTTAACCCTATTGTCGGATTGTCCGGACACGAAATTTCCCAATCCATAAAATTTGTTGTAAATAAAAAAATTAATTTTTTGAAGATTGTTAATTCGTAATTAAATTTAAATTAAAAATTAAATTTAAAATTTGTAGAAAAATTTTTCATAAAATATTTTTACATTTTTTGATTAATATTTTATAATATTTCAGAAAAAAATATTAGAAGAGGAAGAGGAAAAAAATCAAGGCTGTGTGCCAGTCTAACCCGGAACCGAATCGAATTTTCCGGCTCTTTTATGGTTTACCCCCTACAAATTCAAAATAGAAAAAAGTGTAACTTAGGATAAAAAAAACAAAGACTTTAAAAGTAAATATACGCGGAATTTTATGCTGAATATTTTAGGCTTTTTAATTTTTCTTATTTCCTTGAATTTCTTGAAATTTTCGAGAAAAACCAGATTTCCAAAACTTAAATTTAAAAATTTTTAAGGAACTTTGTAAAACAAAAAGTCTTAAGTTTCTTTGTAAGCTTTTTTTTTGCTTTTCTACTTTCGGTTTACATAGCATGGAACAAAAAAAGTTTTGGTTTGGGAAAATTAATGGCGGAGAGCTAGAGCTAATTTTATAAATGTAACCCTTTGATTTGAATTTGTGGGGGTGAACCATAAAAGAGCCAATTTTCCTTTTTCTCTTCGTTCATTGAGATGGGACTTTCATGAATTTGTTTCCTCTAAAAGGATAGAATGGGCGTTTCGAAATGGGTCAAAATGAGACATCCAAAGCAAAAACTTTTTTTGAAGCATGCTAGCTCAAAAGTACAAAAAGCAAAATTGTGCAGAATTTTATATTCTATCTTCTGATATTTTTAATTTTTCGAAATTTCGGCCAAAAAGTTCGAATTTTTGGTGAAAAAAACTAATTTTACATATTTTTTGAAAAAGTTCAAACTTTTTAGCCGCTCTCGAAAAATTAGAAGTACGTACAGAGCATAAAATCGAGCTGGCTAGTTTCAAAAAAAGTTTTTGCTTTGGAAGAATTCATTTTGATCCATATCGAGGAAACACCCATTCTGACCCTTTTCGAGGAAACGAATAGCACCGAAATAATTTATGATTATTTTCCCAAAACCATCATACATATTAATAAAATAATTTAAATTTTCCGAATAATTTTAAAAAATATATTTTTGAAACTAAAATTGTGCAAATTCATCGGAATTCCATTAGCACTTCTCTGATGAATCATAGTAATAAATAAATGGGCATGGGAAGGGGCAGTTTAACCAATTCTAGATTAATTTTAATTTAATCATTCTTGGTACAATTTTTTTAATTAACAGGTTGATTAGAGACCGGGATCGATTGAGATGGGACTTTCATGAATTTCACTCGAGATTGAACTCGAAAAATCGATGAGATCTCGATTCCATCAGCTGCCGCAAAAATTTCCGTAGAAATTGAGTTTTATCAGGTGTTATATCGTTAGTCCAAAAGTGACAATGTTGCATTTATTTCTTAATGTCGCAATGACGGAACGTCTAATTAATTTAAATAATTTTAAATATTTATTTTTTAATTAAATTTTGATTTTCTGATTGTTTTAGAAACTCATTATAAATTGTATTATATTTATTTAAATTCATTTTATTTATTTATTATTTATTTTTTAATAATGCATAAGTTACCCGATTTTTTCACCAAAAAAATTTAAAAAAATGTAAATTTTTTTTATTTAATTCGTATATTGTCCAAATCCATATTCCAATTATATCAACCGGCCTAAGTTTCACGCGAAGTATAAACAACATATTTTTTGCTTATTTATTTTTTCTACATCGACAAATTTTTGAGAGGTATTTCCTTTGAATGGTTTTCTTGGGATTATATATATCATAGTCTTTTCGCAAAAAATTTTTTGTATGGCCTGATTTTTTTGATATAGTTCTGATATTGAAGAAAAACCATAAAAAAATTTACTCCTTTTTAATTTTTTGATGAAAAAATCGGGCATCTTATCCATTATTAAAAAAATAAATAATAAATTAATAAAATGAATTTAAATAAATATAATACAATTTATAATGAGTTTCTAAAACAATCAGAAAATCAAAATTTAATTAAAAAATAAATATTTAAAATTATTTAAATTAATTAGACGTTCCGTCATTGCGACATTAAGAAATAAATGCAACATTGTCACTTTTGGACAAACGACTCAGCACGGTTTTATCAACATTGGAAAATTTTACAAAAAATCTGAATATATTCGAATTGAGGTGGAAAATGCCATCCTTCGAAAAGTGACTATTCCATTGATTATTTTGAAGCGAAAATCTCGTGAATCCCAATCGAATTCCCGAGATTTAACCGATGCGAGAATCGGTTATCAAAATCGGAAAAAAATAATATTCCGCCTTTTAGAATACATCTCAAGAATGGCCAGCAATGACAAGAATCTGTTGCCATTATCAATTGCCGTTATAGTTCTGATAATGTTCAATCATCCTTGCAAGGGTAGTCTCACTAATCAAATTGATGCGACTCCAAATAATTTTAATTTTTTTTAAATTTATTATAAATAAATACAAATTCCTGCACCCATAGGGTGTGGGTTGTTAAAAATTATCAATGCAGTCACCTATGATAGGACGCTAAAAAAGTGCCATATTGGCCAATCCGTGTGAACACCATTTTTCGCTATTTTGAAAAATATCAATCGAGGTACTTTCCTGCTAACGAGGGGCCAAACTTTTAACGGGGGTGGCAAAATTTTAACGGGGGTGGCACCAGCCAAATTTCTTCAGTNGCCCCCCCCCCCCCCCGTTAACAGGAAAGTACCATCAATCGAATCAACATAAAATTCTGAACAGTTTTGCCTTTTATATTTTTTGTCTAACATATCTAACAAGTCTAACAAAAAAGTTTTCGGCCAAACTGGATCATGTGGCTTTTTTTTTCATTTGGCGGTTATTTTTTACCGTCCCAGCACCGTTAAAAAATAGTCATATTGGCCAATCCGTGTGAACGCCATTTTTCGCTATTATCGCTGTTTTTTTCTTCCGAGTTATATAAAACGAGCCGAAGCCGTTCTGAATTGGTCGCTGTGAAAAAAATATGGCCAAAAATAATGGTCCTTGGCTAAATACACTTGGCTGTAACTTTTTTCACGGTGGAGCTTTTTATGATGGGGTTTGGCTCATTTTATAGAACAATTTTTTTGTTAGTTTATCTATGCTTGGGTTGAACCGAGGTGTGGGCCATAAAAGACTGCATACCGAACTTGAGAGCGGCACTTAAAAAATCTGATTAATGCGAAAACTGACCTCCTACCGATAATTTCTAAAATTATTTTAAGCCCATGGCTGTTTTGCTCTCCAAAAAACATTGTCAACTCCCGAATTCAATGGATTCCACAAGCCATCCCGGCGCTTCAGCATCCCCGCTTATGGAGCGGAAAATTGTCCCATCGGATCAACAACTTGCAAGTACGGGTTTCTGCCCAATATCGAAAAATATTTTAGCAAAAATTCAGTCCATCATGATTGAATGTTAACAATTCAATGTTTTGAGCGATGCTAGGTCATCCCGCAAAAAGTATCAAAAAGGGCCTTCCGCAAAAAGTATCAAAATTTATTTTTCGCAAAAAATATCAAAATGGGCGTTCCGCAAAAAGTATCAAAATGCATTTTTAGCGCAAAATTAGCGCTAAAATACCTTATACAAATTAAATAAAATAAGAATATATTTTCTTATCGAACAAAATTTAATTTTTGATGGAAAAGAACAAAAAGTTGATTGTAAGACACCCGCGCCGATGCCTACACCGTGTTTCTGGAACTGTTGGAGGAGATCACTGTCGAACTCGCCTTTTGCACCTTGCAGAAGTTTAACAATTCGGTGGCATTCACAACGGCAACCACGTCAATCAGACTGTCATCTTGTCCGAAAGCATGTTATCTTGTTCGAAAGCAGTGCTGGCATGGCTTTACATGGCTTTACACAACGTGATGCAGTTCCCCGGCAAACGCGAGACGGGCCAGCTGCAATCTGTCGTCATTCGCCCGGGTCTTCGTGATCGATTCCGTCTAGGCGCCAGAATTGATCAGGCCCTGAACCAAGGCCGTACGGGTCGGTCGACTTCCCGCTCTGCCATCATTCATCGCTCGCTGGACCGTACTCGACGCGACAGCAAGGACCGCGGACACCGCCGGAGCGACGAAAAGGCTGTGGCGTCTAGATGCCGCCACGATTCTAGTTACCGTATTTCCTCTAAAATAAGGCCCTGCTCTAAAATAAGGCCTTGTTCTAAAATAAGGCCCCCCTTTGAGGAGGATTGAAAAAAATAAGGCCCTGCTCTAAAATAAGGTCCCACTCTAAAATAAAGCCTCTTTGAGCAAAATTTTTGAGAAAACATATGTTTACCTCGGGCTAATCATTCTCATTTCATTCCATTTTTCTTTTTCAGAATAAAGTTTTTGTAGGGCTAAATTTTTTTATTTATCTATGCTGTCAATGAGATGGCTAACCATTAAACCAAAAGGCGCAAAAGATGTATGAGATAAATAAAATACACCAAATTTTATTAATTTTTCAAAGGTTTTTATTCTCTGATCATGGGACATGATAGGAATCGAATAACAGTCTTGCTTACTGCCCAGATCAGAATTTTAATTAAAACCAATATTTTAATTAATTTTTTTTGGAAATTTTGAAATATTCAAAGGTCTATGGAAATCAATTTATTGAAATTGATTTATTTTAAAAAGAAGAAAACGGATTTTGAATGATAAATCGTTGGTATGTAAGGAGGAATTGCACTTGAAATTAGAATTGAAATTAGAAATTTTTATTGAATAAATACACATTGAAAAAAATAAGGCCCTGCTCTAAAATAAGGCCCTGCTCTAAAATAAGGCCCCCTTCGAGGAGGTTTGAAAAAAATAAGGCCTAGGCCTTATTTTAGAGGAAATACGGTATTCGTCGCATTCTCGCCGCTAGAACTCATCCGCCACCGGACACCTTTTGGTAATCAGCCGAATTGTGAGAATAATGACTGGCCGCTTCCCATGTTCCTTTACCCTTCCAATGACGTTAGCCCAGATACCGGTCTTTCCAGAGGGTGTGAATGTGATAAATAATAAAAATTGACCTCTTTTCCCCTTAAAATTTGTTCTTTTCGTTCCATCCCCTCCTTGACTACATTCATTCATTATTCTGTTGGATCGCAGCTAAAGAAATAAAGAAATTCCGTCCCTTTTGATTCCTTCTGGGGCTGTAGCATAGAACGAGGGTAATGGGTTAGTTAACCCCGAACCCATAGCATAGAAGATGACCCACGGGTCAACTAACCCGGTCATTTAACCTAACCCCCAACTTGACGATAGCATACATAGAAGGTTTACCCGGGTTAGTTGACCCACGAGCCCCGGGGGTTAAATGATTACCCTGCTCCTGAGCAGGGTAACCAGTCTTACCCTAGCTAATCAAATGAATTTTAATTCCAGAAATTTTCTAAAAAATGTTTTTATTTGTGACCTGAGATAATGGCGAAAAAATCTGCTAATATTAAAACAAGAAATTTTGACTATTATAACGCAACCAACGGTTCCGAATTCCGATTTACATAATGAAATGAATTTTCTTTTACCTACCAAGTTAATATCTTTAATATTTTGCGATAAAAATGTATTGAATAATTTATTAAAGCAATTGTCTCATAGAGTGCCACGGGACCGGGACTTTCTGCAAAAACCGGGACTAGGTTTTTCAAATTTCAACCGGGAACGGCCTTTAGTCTAAAAATTTACAATTTTTTTTTAAATTTTAAACAAAAAATCCGTAAATTAAAATTGCAAATTACATGTTCAAAATTACGGTGATTTAGTGACCGGATTATTGTAGGGGTAAACCCCAAGGGTTAGAAGTAGGTTAACCCCAGTCCTATGCTATGGGTAACAAGGTTAATTTACCAGGTTAACCTACCCGGGTAGGTTAATCAACCCTCATTTTATGCTACGGCCCCTGCTGTTAATCTGAACACTTATCCCTATTCCGATTGTTATTAATAGCGATTCTATCAGTTAATCAATATTCTTCCGAAATCCCCGCCAAATCCGACCTTCTATAAGACACACCATGATCCTAAATTTATAATAAATACATTATTACAGCAAAATAATCAACAATCGAAAAATTATCCTTTATTACAAATTGAATTTAAAAAAATATCATAGATATTTAGTAGTAGATTATTATTGACAAAATATTTTTAAGAAAAATTCCAAAATTTTAAAAAATTTGAATTAAAAAAAAACCCCGGAAAATTAATCGTTAAATATCCAAAAAAAAATCACATCCACAGAAATACAATCCACCATTTTGCATCGTCTCATGAAGATGACCTTAATGACAAAGTAATACTATGTAATAAATCAGAATTAAGTAGTTTCTTTTTTTATTATTTTTGCATAGGAAAGAAAAGTATTTTTCTGTAATGTTGAAAATTGCTTGAATAAACTAATGAAAAATGAATCTATCGTCTTATGATAGAAACATTACTTATGCAAAACATAAATTTAATTTTAGTGGCAAAAAAGTACAAAAATATGGTCCAATTTATTTTTTTAATAATTATTATTATAGTTTGATACAATAGTTTTGATGGTAAAAAGAGTGATGGACTACCTAATATGTTTAATATAAAAAATTTTATATTAACGCTTGCATCAATGTTGTGCTGATCCACCAATCTATGATATGATCTAATCTAACAGATCATTTTGAAATACCTATTCCAGGATCAGATCAGATCACGTCCGGATCACTTTTTCACGTGGTCCAAATATAATTCATACCTCGGCAAGGGGATCGGCTCGAGTCGAGGGAGGGGGGGTGAGGTCGAGGGCGGGTCGGCCGAAAATTTTTTGCGAAGTGACCTATTTTTGCCAAAAATCATTTGAGACAAATTTTTTCCGAAAATAAGCCATTTTTCGTTTGCGAAGTAGTTTATTTTTCAAAAAATCATCTTTTGTGGTAAATAATTGAAAAATTACCATTTTCTTGTAAAATGGCCATTTTTCAAATGCGAACTGGTCTTCCCCGGATCCCAAATTTAAGCATTTCTTTGGAAATATACCACTTCGCAAGAGGGGGTTCCGGCGGTCCAGATAAGGGCCACCAGAGAAATTTTTGAGAATTTGGACCCTTTTAAAAATACCGTATTTCCTCTATTATAAGACCCCTGTCTTATATTTTTCAAACACCCTCAAAGGGGAGTCTTATATTAGAGCACTATCTTATATTAGAGCACTGCCTTATATTAGAGGAAATACGGTATGCTCTTTTTTATCCCCACTTCGCACGCCCACCCCTCTCCCCCTCCAGCGAAGTCCTTCCACGCCGACAAGACCCCACTTGTGGCGAAGTGGGGGGTGGGTCTGATCACCTTTGCCAATGTATGGTAGATTCTATGTAGTTGTTAATTTGTCTTTAAAATGGAAATTTTTCCACTTTTATTCATTTCCAGCTTCTTATTGGTGTAATTTTACATTCTGATTAATTGTTTGATTGTTCTTTGTTCAAATTCCCTTTTGATGAATTAGGTGAAAGATTTTTACCTTAATTATTGGAAATATATTAATTAGAGTCCGAGGCCTGACCAGCCCGGATTTTTTGAAAATCTCGGGCTCTAATATTAATTTTCGAATTAGCCAGAAAACTTTTACTTATGGTTAGTAATATATTTTCTTAACGTGAAAAAATCCGCCATTTTTCTATAAAATTTCATATTGATTCTGATTCAATATAAAAATTTATTAATTATTTTATAAATTTTCCGAGGGTACAAATCATTTGTCATCAGTCAAAATTCAAAAAATGCTATTTTTCGGGTCAAATTTTGCTTTCATTTAATCGAAATTGAATAAAACAAATTTTCAATTATTTTATATGAATTTTTTATTATTTTCACAGACATAATAGCCTGAGGTTTTTTCTCGAGAACCGATTCGAAATTTGGCAATGAAAATGTTTTCCAGCGTCTGTTGCTCCAGTCGAGCGAATTTTCAGAAATAATACATCGTAATAGGACAAAAATAATCTTTTGAATAATAAATTAATCACTTATTAGATCAATACTATTTGCGAAAATGAGTATTGTTTTTTTTAAATTTATTTCCATGTTTTATAGCCACCTTATATTGGAAATTGTCCTTTTTAAGCTTTTCATTATTGTAATGTGATCCTCAATTATCTGATCTGAACTGATCCTGATCGTGCGAGTTGGAACAGATCAGACCAGATGGTCTTTTTGGTGATCCGACCCCCCCTGGATTAGATCATCTACAAAAGGGTTGAGTCATGCACAACACTGCCTACACTAACTGAAAAATAAAATACTTACGCCACTGCACTCTGCACCCATCAGTGACCCTTCTTCTCGCAGAAAAATCCACCCATGAAATCACGATGGTAACAAGGATGATCCACAAGACCCTAAATTTGATTTTGGTGAATATTTAACTTCAGATTTTTTTTATAAATCACCGGTGTAAAGGGTACTCCGGTTTTTATGCCGACCGCCAGCGCAACGCAGGATTCCGGAGCGACCCAATTATTTGGTTCCTTTCCGTGCCGTTCGGCGTGTCCCCATGGATCGGTGCAGTTGCCGTCACGGTTCCTGTTGTTGAAGTTCACGAAACGAGTAGAGAGCCCGCTCAAAAAGGACATGGACAGCAACTTCCCATTGTCGGAACGGCGGTGGATCAGAAGGCCGGTCCAGTAGAACCACTTTTTAGCCTCTCCGGTCAGTTCTTTCAGCATTCCTTTATCAAAGAAAATGGATTTTAAGAAAAGAATAGATAGATAATTAAATTTTAATTCACTAAAGAGTTGGGCAAAATGTTAACCCCGGGCGGGAATCGAACCGCACGACCTCCGGTGAGGCGATCAGATTAGCGCTTTTCCTCTCGCCTTGAAACCGATGCTCTTACCGTCTGAGCTACCGGGGTGCATTTGCCCTTCTCTCTTGTGGATCTTATCAACCCCCGCCATAGGCGTTTTAACCTTCCAACCAGCTTCTTCCTTACAATTCATAAGTTTTTACTTTTCTGGTTCAACAATGGAGAAAGATCAAAAATGGGGGAGATAGGATGATCTGATTTTTTACAATTTTTATACTATTTTTGATATAATTAATTCCTCAAAAATGATCATTAAAAATCAAAAATGGCAATTAAACAATAACAAAATATAGCAATAAAATCATAAAAGAAGGGCAAATAAAAAGAAAAGAATATACCATACTTTTCCAAATTTTAAAAATTATTTATCTATTTATTTAAATTATATCTTTGAGCAAATTTTTATTTCTTCAATCTAATAGAATCAGGATTAGTTAAATAAATATTCTCTTAATTTATGCAATTTCCCTATACAGGGTGCGCCAAATGTCCTGTCCCACAGTAAATACTTTTTAATGCATTAATCAAATAAAAATCACAAAAGATGTGCAACAAAATAGGGATTACCAAAATATTAATTATACTTCATCAGATCTTTATCAAAAAATTAAGATGAATTAGTTTGGAAAAATTTTCGACTACAAATAAATAAATCTTCAAAATAGCGTATTGAAAAAAGTATAAGATAAAAATGATATGAAATTCTTCGCATCACTTATAAAACATTTTATCAGAAATAGTAAAAATATTTTAAAGAAAAATCATCCCTATTATGATATACAACCTACAAATATTATTTTGGCCATTTTTTATTTCAGGCCATTTAATTCATTTTTTACTTAAGCTGGGTATATGAGATACCTAATTAATAATTTTGGTCAATTTGCGATACATTTTTTTGGAAATATTCGCCCTAAAATGCTTTGGTTTTCTGCATAATAACCAACCAAAGATTATAATTTATAATATTATATTTGGGGTTTGCTGATGAGTAATTTACAGTCGGAAATTGCTAAAATTGGTCACCGATCAGGGTGTCGTAGTCCTTTTTGTGACGAATGGTGGCCAGCATTCCCCCGTTGTCGTCACACTTATCCACAGCTTCCGACTGGTTCACCTCGCGTTCATGAAACAGCTAAAAGTGTGCAATTTACTTTTTGCTAACAAATTTCTGGAGATGATTCCGAAAAATTCATTATTTAACTTTTTGGATTCAATTCTATTGCTAATGGTTTCGAACTTTTGCTTATGTCCATCTTCAAAATAGATCCTGTTAGACTGACGAGTTGGAAACTCATATTCGTTTATTGCATTAACTTTTAAATTCTGCATTTTACATTCCAAATAATTTACAACTAATTATTCAATAAACAAATAAATTAAACTAAAAAAATAAAATGAAATTTTACAATTTCAATAAAATAAAAAGCCTCTACCCTCGCCCTCGTTCCGGTCGCGATGAACCTGCCTGTTACCCGAAATGATGTCCGAAAGGACTTTGGTAATCGAACTGGGAGAGAAGTTGAAAATTGAGAACAATTCGAAAATTTGAACTAATTTTGATATAAAGAATGTGTTTTAAAAAATTTTAATAAATTTTAAAAATTTCCGACGCTCCTTATCAGGGCCGACGGACAAGTGGAAACTTGAACTTGGCTAGTTCGACTTTATTGAACTCAAAAGTGGAAACACGAATTTAAAGCTTCTATTTTCGAATTCGTAAAATGAGCGCAAAAACGCCATTGAATTCCAAATTTTTTTGTAGCTCCTCGATTTTTTGACGCGGAGGCATGCTATGTTAAAACATATTGTATTCTGATTTCTTTTTCTCTGCCCATTCACTTTTCCCATAACAAATGATAATAAAAAATTCGCTTCGAAAAATCGAGGATTCAAAGCAATTCAATCGGCGCCCAATTTTTATCGTAAATTCATGACAGCCCTACCGACTGGTAGTTTTGAGCAGTTCTAATTCTGGTCGAACTAACAAGCTCAGATTTTGCCTGCGCACATCCATCCATACATCCCATCTGTTCTACTTTCGAAAGCTTTGCATCGAACAAAATGTGTTAAATTGTAATTTGTACATAATTTGAACCATTGTTCCCCTAATTATTTATAAGGATCTACCTTGAAGCAGTGGAATCCCACTTGCTTCCAGTCCTTGTCACACTTTCCGGAGATGAGCACGGGAATGGAGAGCAGGAAGAGACAGAAGAGGATGGAGGACATTGGGTAGGGAAGGAGTAGGGGTTAGGGGTATTGTATTGATAAACTGAAAGTGGACAAAATGTAAAAATAAGAGTGGTGAAGGGATATAAGAATGAAATACTAAAAGGGCGCAATCGGAACACATCACAGAATAGACCCGAACAAATAAGCTATGAAAAAGCCTATATGAGTGGAAGCACCATTCATCCATGAGTGGATAGCTTAAAAATGGTTCATATTCCGAAAAAAGTAGAAGTAACTGATGAGTGACTATTATCAATTATCCAGGAACCCTAGCTAGCGAACAGCACGGTGCTAGGACGTTAAAAAACCGCCAATGTGGCTAGTCTGGCCTAAAACTTTTTTGTTAGACAAAAAGTAAAAAAGCAAAATTGTTCAGAATTTTGTGCTGATTCGAATGTTATTTTTATTTTTTCGAAATTCGGCCAAAAAGTTCGAATTATCCCTTAAAACTGTATTTTTTTGGTATTTCGAGAAAATTTAGAACTTTTTAGCAGAATTTCGAAAAAATAAAAATACCATTCGAATCAGCATAAAATTCTGAACAATTTTGCCTTTTATACTTTTTGTCTAACAAAAAAAGTTAGGCCAGACTGGCCACATTGGCGATTTTTTTAACGTCCTAGCACCAAAAAGCACTCCAATGTCAAAGGGATCTAATGGCCATGATTTTGATGGCCAATAAATCTAAATGCCAATGCTAGGAACGAATGGTGGGGACTAATAATCTGCATGCTATGATCTAGGAACTTTAACTGCCCAGTAGGATTCTAATCGTCGGGGACTCTAGTGACGGTAATTTAATGGCAAAAATTTAATGATCGAGACTCTAATGTCTCATCACATCAGATTTTTGATCTCTCTTGATTTTGTTTTGGTGATTTTAGACCAAATGGCAGACTTATTAGCGCAGGCAAAATTAAAAGACGGAGTGAACAGAGGATAGAGAGGGATCTACTTAGGAAGGAAGGAAGGGAGAACTGGCTGAAAAATGGAAAATGACAGCCCCTCGACTATCTATGATTGCTTATATAGGGGCGTACCGCCGCTAACGCCCCTCACCTTGGGTGGTCCTTTCTGGCTCTCTAATCATTCAGTAAAAAAAGATTAAAATTATTCCGAGAAGCTTGTCCAACTGTAAAAATGGTCAAAAATGATAGGAATGTGAAGCGGGGGAGGAAGGACCAAGAGCCGTGGGATGAAAATTGGTGTAATTTATTCTGCTCGAAAGCTAGTTTTAAATATATATTGCTGATTGGTCGATTTTACGGATTAATGACATCATAATAAAAATGGCATAAATTGCAGTTTAGCCACCATCCTCAAGACTTTTAGCTGTCCTTAAATATTTAACTGTCCCTACAAAATAATTGACAAATTTTTAGATAAAACGAAACCTAGAGAAAATGAGTGCCAAAAAATAGAGCAAAAAATTGGCTAAAGAATCATTCCAAGTACGCTGGACCACACCATTAAGAAAAAAAAGTTATGGTCAGAATAATAATTTTGGCCAACACCTCCAGAGAATTAGAGATTTTGATCAGTCATTTTGATAAGTTCCAAAAAATATGGCAAATAATAAATGATTGACTAATATTTCATAATTCTAACGGATGATGGATGGCTGGCTCTAAATGTACGATGAAGTGTCAAAAATAGTTGCTCGAAAGGGTAAGGGGGTGGATTTGTGATATTGGTAGAAGCAAACTGATTAAAATCACTAGCTGAATCATCGATCACAGGGATCTGTGAATGTGAACACGAACGGATTTTGGTGGATGATAAAACCAATGATGAAAGATAGTCAAAAAATATCATTAGGGTAAAAAACCCATATTTATTGTATAATCATAAGTACTTAGGATGGAAACAAAGTTTTGAGGGTGTTGATTTGTTTTTTGTAAAAAAATTCCAAATCCAAATGACGGAGGTGGAATGATCAGCAGCATAGAGAGTGATCAGCGGGGGGGGGGGAATATTTTTAAGAAAAATGATGAATGGTCGACACTTGGCCATCCTTGCTTAT
>LDKF01001969.1:13699-25544 GCA_001026735.1 Rotylenchulus reniformis
AAAAGAGCTGTGTTCAGCAGAAAGGTGATGCAGCCAAAGACGAAGTGTTTTGCGGCGGTAAGAGGTCTTTGATGGTTAAGTTTTGGTGCTGGATAAAGAGGTGGTGTGCAGCAATGTTCAGATATCCCTCATTACCTTGCAGTGGCAACTCCACTCCCTCCTGCACCGGACTGAGTTTCACCAAACATTCACCCCAACAAAACGATTCCCTCTGCGGAGTGGCTTCTTTGGTGGTGCAATCGGCGGAGAGTCCAGCTTCAACTTCGATTTCTTCTGCAATTTGCAGATTGTTGCCGGTGTTGTAGTTGTCCTCTGCCGCGTTGTAGTCGTCGTCTTCGATCAGAGTTAAAAGCTCTGTAAAATGAAAAACATGATTTTTAATTGGAAAATTGAATGCAAAAGGAAAACATTCACCCAAGGGATAAAATTTGATGGCGAAGTAGGACAGTAATGGTCAGACAAATGGCCAAACAGGAATTCTCGAGTCTCGCCGCTGCGGTCCTTGTAAATGGTCCTCACTTGTCGGCCTTGCAGGTACTTGTTGATCAAGTGCCGAATGGTTGGGTGGTTCAACAGTTCGACTAATCGGCACTCGGATGGGTTCAAGTATTTTGCAATTGTACGGGTCAGAGGTACGGGTTCCCGGTGCCTTTGCATTCAATCTGCAAATGAAAATGGGAAATGATTATCGATTTTTGCAGAATTGGATTTAAGGATCTAGTCATGTGATCTTTAGTCTAAAATCGACAGAACTGATCTCCCGGATGATTAATTACTTCCATACAGGATGACCTTGAAAATCGAACCCTGCATATAAAAAGTCTACTTATAAAAAGTGGCCGTTGGCACGGGATGATTAATTACCCTGGGATTCGGACTCGGCCACCTGACAGCTGTTACCCATAAAAAACTCCAGTCATAAAAAAAGCCAGAGTGGGCGGAGCCTAATTGGCTGCAGCTAATCACCATCTTGAGTGGTCGGAGCCTTATCTGCATCCGGCTCTGCGCACACCAAACCCTCCCTCTCACCCGATTTTGAAATCATTTGCGCAATAATCGATAGATTGTGATATCCTCCCCATAGATTGCGATATCCTTCCCTTCGATATTCTTTTCTTGACAATGTCCGGTTTTGAGTTGCGAAAAGCGATGCGACGCAATTGGCTGAACGATTCGATACAAATTTTTAAATGAATTATTAATTCTAACAAAAATATGAAATCGAATCTAATAATAAAATGACGAAATTTGGTTGTCCGATAATCATTTTTGTGGGTGGACTCGTACGGAAAATTAGACAATAAAATAAAATTCGGAAAATTCGACTCGAGTTCTGAAAGTTTTACATCAGAAAAAAAAATTCGACCCTAAAAAAAACAAAATTTAGAAAAACGGAAAATTGAACGATAAAAAATAAAAAACAGTATATGTGAATGACTATGGAGTTCATGAGTGCGAACGGATAAGTCGAACAAGCTCGATTTTTCGAATTCGTAAACAGAGGACATCGGCGGTGGAATTCCTCAGAACAATCAGCTACCGACTCCCTCCTAAGTCCGCCTGAAATTCAAGCTTTGGTGTTTCACACACACAAAATTAGAATAAAATCCGATTGAAAAAAATTTTCTCGGTGGTCAATTTACCACATTGTTATTAATTCCGACATCCAACTTCCCGCTGGTGTTCACGTTCAGTCCCTTTTTTGGGGTCCAAATTTCCGAAATTTCTTGGTTCCCAAATTTATACATTGAAAATCATTTTTTAAAATGGTTGAAAAAAATTTAGACCTCGTAAGATAAGTTTTGCTCAATTTTTCGAACCAATCACAGCCTAATTTGGTGTTTAAAGTCTCTTTTAAGAATATGCCCTTTAGGAAACCTTTTTAGACCTTGTTAGACCAAAAGCATAATGACATGAAATTTTCGAATTTTTCAATAATTTCGAATAGTTATAAATTGAATGAAAATTCTGCATACTTTTGCTCGACCACAGCGCCCCTAATTTCATTGTTTAGCTTCCCAGCCAAAGCCATCGCTTTCTGATCGCTGATGAGGGTGGAGGAGAAGCGCCAGAAGTGAAAAATCAGCTCGCGGCAGAACAGACGGAACACGGAGATCTGATACATTTGCATGGATTCATCGATCGTTATGAGCACTTACATCTCATGGTCTGCTCCCTCCCCCCAGGGTCCGTACAGTAAAAAAGGGTTAGCAATCACCCCTTTGAAACTTTTTTTGCAAGGCGCTCCAAAATTGCCCAACGGGCCTCATAATTTTTGGAATCGCAGTCAGGGGTGGACGTGAACCGGATTTTTCCCATCCATAATTCGTAATCCGTTAACCGTAACAAGAAAAGATTTTCCGTAACTCTTAAACCATAATCCGTAACCCGAAAAATCCCGTAATTTCCGCAATCCGTAATCCGTAATTATGTCCACCCCTGATCGCAATCAAATCAAAGGGTGGGCGAATTCACCTATATCTATTTATTACCCGCACCCGACCATCAAGGCACAGGTGACCCGCTGTGTAGCACGTAGTCAAGAATAGCAATGATTTTCGGAATGTCGAAATGACATTTTCCATTCGTGCGGTGGTATCTGGGGGGGGGGGGGGTAATGCACTAAACTATTACCACCATTTTTGATAAAAACCCAAAACCCAATAATTTTGCGGTCCTTTCAAAATTTGATTTAGAGTTATCTTTAGGAAAACACATACCAGTAGTCAGGCGGGACACGTATAATGTGTCACGTACTAAAACGCTTACATAAAAGGTACGGTACGTGAGTTAGGACTTATAGTGTACTTCATGTAGTTCGTGTGTACGTACTACACACGAAGTTCGTGATCTAATTCTGGTTTGATTTTCACACACAGATGTACGGTGGCTTCTTGTGGCAACAGAGTTGCTGTCCCCACGCGGAATGGCTGCTGAAGGCGGACGACGACACGGTGGTCACCTGGCCAGGCTGGACCATTGGATCCGGCACAAATTCCGACGGATTGCCAAACAACACGCGGAATTGATCTATTTCGGCCAAGTGAATGAGAAAAACCAACCAGTTCGCGAACCGGGCAGCAAAGTGTCAGGAATTTTTTGTCTAAAGATATTTTTTTATTCAAGACACTAATTAAGACTAGAGTTAGACCCCTTGAGAAACGACACGTATAGTGTCACGTACATACCAGTAGTCAGGCTGATGGACACGTACTTAACGTAGTCGCGTAGCAAAAACACGTGAAAAGTGCGGGTATGTGAGTTAGCACAGTGGTGCGAAGGGCTTGTCCCCAGCCCCGAGCTGTCCTTGGGTTGTTTCCCCAGCAATCCCAGCCCATTGGAAGAAGGATGATGGACTAGTGCAAGAAGACCTCTGGGAAATGTCCACTCGTAGCTCAGTGACTAGAGCATCCCACGGTATGGGTAAGGGCGTGGGTTCGAGTCCCACCGTGTGGCTACATTTTTCCACGTCTTACAGCACACGCATGTATTGTCAAAACCCAACAGAATTTATGATTTTACTTCATGAATACGTGTACATACGTACTAAAGTACGTGTTTTTAACTGTAATTCCAATATTTTTTTCTCTTCACCACAGGTACGTGCCGGAACATCTTTACCCCAGGGATGTGTACCCACCGTACATGACGGGACCCGTGTATTTCACCATCACCAAGACAATCGCGGCCATACTGCCCCGAACCGTGGACATTGTCGCCTTCCACATCGAAGACGTGATATATACAGGTGAATGCGACTCGGTGCAAGCAGAAACAGCACTTTTTGTGGAATGATCAGGTATAGTGTATCTGGACAATTCGATGATGCAGGAAGATTGCAGAGAAAAAAACTTTATTTTAGACCCCGTTAGATCAAAAGTATAAAAAGCTAATAAGTTGTGTAGTTTTTTATGCTCTATCTTCTGATATTTTTAGTTTTTCAAACTTCAACAAAAACTTTTTTCGATACTTTTTCAGGGAATTCGAATAAATGTAAAAGACCAAAAGCTAGAGCTTAAAGTTCTGCACAACTTTGCCTTTTATACTTTTGGTCTAATGAGGTCTAAAATAAAGTTTCTCTGCAATTTTCCTTCACTGTCTAATTTTCCGTGTACCGATTTATTCTGGTACTTTTTAACTAAAAAAGCAGATGGTGTTCGTTTCCTGACAAACACCATTATTGCCCTGGTTAGAGATTCGGCTAAGGGGTTTTCAGAAAGTCAGCCAAGTTTTGGCCAATCTGCACTTTTTAACGTTGGACTATTATTCTCTATCTTCTGACCTTATATTTTTAAGTTCAGTAAATGAAATTTTTCGGAAATTTCAAAAAAGATTTACTGGGTATCGAAAAATAAAAGGCCCGTTTATATTCTTGNAAATGTAAAAGACCAAAAGCTAGAGCTTAAAGTTCTGCACAACTTTGCCTTTTATACTTTTGGTCTAATGAGGTCTAAAATAAAGTTTCTCTGCAATTTTCCTTCACTGTCTAATTTTCCGTGTACCGATTTATTCTGGTACTTTTTAACTAAAAAAGCAGATGGTGTTCGTTTCCTGACAAACACCATTATTGCCCTGGTTAGAGATTCGGCTAAGGGGTTTTCAGAAAGTCAGCCAAGTTTTGGCCAATCTGCACTTTTTTAACGTTGAACTATTATTCTCTATCTTCTGACCTTATATTTTTAAGTTCAGTAAATGGAATTTTTCGGAAATTTTAAAAAAGATTTACTGGGTATGGAAAAATAAAAAGCACATTTATATTCTTGGCCTGGGAAATTTTAAAAAATCAGCTAAATTTTGGCAAAAAAATTTTTAACAGGCAAATTTGGCCAATCGGCGCCTTTTTAATTTTTTTGGCACAGATTGGTGAAGCCACCTGTGAAAATGGATGGCCGACAGCACTTTCGATGTGGTGGGAGTGGGGAGGAGCCGATCGAGCCGACTGGCATTATGAGCGCCTCAACTCATTGAAATCCAAATGCGAATAAATTGGGACTTTTATTGTCATTTCATGAGTTCTATTCCACCTTAAGTTTTTGGAGCTTTATATTTTTTTTCTCATTTAATCTTTCATTTTGTATATGTATATCCATGTTGTCCAGGGCTCGCAGATGTACTTATTTTTAAGATTTGTATTTATTTTGATCCAGCTTACTTTGTTTTTTGTTTGTAATTATTTTCGGGGTTTTGGAAGATTTATTCAAAAAAAATGATCGATTTTTGTTTAGGAATAAGGTATAATTTCCAAAATTTTCTGTGATGGCCCCTATCGGTCCGTCGGCACCCAAAAAAAAAGAATTTTATTCAAAAATCTTTTAAAAACCAAATTTTCGCAAGGAAAAATATCTGAATTCTCAAAAATTTCTGCGGCGCCCCCTATCGGGTCCGACAGTACCCAACCCCATATGTAAATTTTCTAAAACTTGAATTGGAATGCAGAGACTTCATGTACGTACTACGGCACGGGTTTGAATCTACTTACCAGTACAATGCTCTATTTTCTGGTCCTGTTCATCGCTTTTTTACGTTTTGTTTGGAATATAGATACTTACAAGTTTGAAAAATTGGAACATGTCGTATAACGCGCGTGCGCTTGCTAGCGTGGTGGTAAAGGGCGAGAGAATGGGGGCAGAGAAGAGGGCCCGCAGGTGATAAGTAGGGTTCGAACTTTTAGGGAAAATGCCTAAGCCAAAATAGGGACCTATTAGGGAGCAAAAAAAGGCCAAAATAGGGAGAAAATAGGGAGAAAAGTAGCGAAATAGTTAAAAATAGGCAAAAAAAATTTTCAAAATATGATCTAAAAAATTCAAAAATTTCGTCTAAAAAGGTATATAAAGCCTTTTAAAAAACCAATTTAACCATATCTTTAGATTTTTTCAAAATAAAAATTGAAGATTCATAAAATATAAAATTAAAAAAAATTAAAAAAGTTTTTTGAATTTTTTCAAAAATTCGTGAAAAAAATTGAACAACTTTTTAGAAAAAACAAAATTTTTAGAAAAAAAAATTAAAAAATTTTCGAAAGAAACTAAAAATCTTTCCAAAAAATCTAAAATTTTGATTTTTATTGCATTTTGGTGAAGAATTTCTTAAAAAATGGCCAAAATAGGAAAAAAATAGGGAAAAATCCAGCCGGGCTTAAGAAATAGGGAAAATAGGGGAAAAAAGTTCCTCAAAATACGTTTAAATATGTCTAAAACCGTGTTTTTGAGCGTTTCCCTACGATTTTATGTCTTTTTAAAAAATAGGGATTTCCCTAAAAGTTCGAACCCTACTAATTATAATATGTGCAAAACCGAATGCCGAGTATGAAATTCAAAATGGACATCAGAATCGGATTCCATGTCAAAATTGTCATAGGAAGTCACTTTTTAATAAAAAAAGGAAAAAAATTTCAACGTCAGTGTCAAAAAATGACGTCAGATGACGCATTGCGGCAAAATGGACGTCATAATTGGATTCAGTGTCAAAAATCACCCAAATGAAATCATTTTTCAATAGAAAAAAATGAAAAAAATTTCGGGGTCAAAATATGGACATAAACTACACAAGTGTGCCTAGCACCGTTTTAAAGGAATGGGCCACAAAAGTCGGCACATCGTCAGTGGGTTATTATCATTATGAATCTCCACGCCCATTATTTCACCTTTTGGTTTAAATTTGATTCTCAACCGTGTGAGCAGTCGTCGCCCAGTCGGTAGCTATCTTGTACGCACACTCACATGTCGGTTCAGAGCTTTCCCACAAAATAATTATTGCTCAATTTTTTGCCTTTCCATTCCCCCACTGTGCTTCCCAGATACCTACTTATTAAAATGTTTTAATTAGAATTTTTTTCTACAAAAAAATCTAGGGCTGTAGGAGGGGTAATAAAAAATCAAAAATTTTAGAAGATAATCCACCAATTTTCTAAATAAATGGGTCTATATTTTCTCAGATGGCAAAATCGTGGAGCAGCGATTTTTAATTTTATTTTTAAATAAATTTTCTAAATTTTTATGAAAAAATCGGTACCAAACCATTTTGAAAATCTAAAAAACCAAAGGCTTATGTTTCGGTAAAAACTATTGAAAATCAGGCCCAAAAAAATTTATTTAATTTTGAACTTTTGAATCCTTGAATTGACCCATAAAACTAAAAAATGAAAAAAAGAATAGGAAAAATTCAATATATATAACCCAAAACAATTTTATTCCGGCAGAAAAAATCAACGCGGGGGAAATTCTCTACAAAATATTTTAAGTACAAAAAAAGGAAAATAAAATAAAACGTCCTTTGATCTGATGGTGGTGGGAAATAACAATGTGGTGGTGCGGAGTTTTCGGAGCTAATAAATATCAGGGGGTTCAGTTATTCAAACTAATATTTTCCCTCAAGCTTTTCACAGTAATGAAAAAATTTTCAGTTTGCGAATTTTGGAGGGGCAGCAGGGCGGCTAAAAAATTAGTTGATTTTTTTTGCAATCTTAAATCCGAACAAGTCATATATGGTAAGTACTTTTCGATTTTTCACAAGCCTTAAATTTCCTCGGGTTTTCAGAAAATTTTCATAGGCCCCTGAAGCATTGTATTTTTCATAAAATCCCATATACATCGGGTTTTCCCTTTCGGTGTTGCCTAGGCCGACAAAAGTATTTTCGTCCAAGTTCGGACCCTTAGGGTTGATTTTCCAAGAATTTTAACTTAATTCAAGTCCCTTAATTTTGATTTTCACAGGGAATTACCCTCCAAAACATTGAAAAAAAATGAGAAAATATAATTAATAAAAGAAAACAAATAATATTAATAAAAATTAAGGATGGTGATTGATCACTGATGATGGTCCCACATGCTGAAACATTAGGTCTTTTAGGATTGTTTTTTTTTAAAAGCTTAGGGCAGCAGAGAAAAAGGGGAGAGGGAGAAATAGTGTGTGTGCATGTCTTTAATCCGTGTGTAAAAAATGAAAAACTAGAGAAACAGAGAGTGACGAAATGTAAGATAAGAGGATGAGAAAGAGTGTGTTGGACAGAGAAATAGAGAAAACATTGTGAGGGTCAGAAGATGAAGTCCTCCTTGGCCATGTCGATGGCCCAGCGGAACTTGTCCCGTTGGGTTTTGCTGAAAATCTTCTCCACCGGCACGTCGTACTTCTTGCACCAGGCCACGGAGATTCTGTGAGTGAAAGGGGATTTAATGATGGTTTTTTGGCAAAAAAAATTCCTTTGGATTTCCCGAAAATTTTCATAGGCCTCTCATAGGCATTGAATTTAAAAAAAAAATCCTGTATAAAATGCAAAAAATTAGCTAATTTAAGAAGTAAATGAAAGTATTAATCCAAAATTTAAATATGAATAATTTTCAAAAAATCTACCACAAAAATAATTTTCAAAAAATCTACCATAAAAATTGTAGAAATTTTTTGGATTTTTTCTTTTTTTTATTATAAATGTTTTAGAATAAACAAAATTTTATTCAATCAATTCTCACCTCGGGTCCAAATAGTTCAGCTTAGAGGTGCCCAGCGCTATCTGCTTGTTCTCATCCTATGAAAAAAAAATCAATTTTTATTGAATAAAATTATAAAATAAATTGGTAAGAAAAGGGGTAAATTCTAAAAAAAAATTAACCAAAAATATATTCAGAAAAATTTTCGTTTTTACTAGTACAATGATAGGTTTGCAGGAAAAATTTCAATAAAATCCAAATTGAACAAAAAAAACCAAATAAAAATCGAAAATTCTTTCCCTAAACCCCCTCTATTGTTGGATTTTCATTTTTAAAAATTTTTACCCTATCGGTCCTCTGGGTCTGCAACTTGCTCAGCTGCTCCTTCAGCCGCTCATACTTCTTCTTCGTCTTGTCATCTATCACCTTGGCCTTCTTCAGCTCCGCCTTCAGCTCTTTGTACTCATTTTTCTTGTCGCGAATCTGCAGAAAATAATAAAATTGAAAAAATTATATTAAAAATCCTTATAATTTTGGAAAAAATGGATAATTTTGTCTTTTGGCATTTTGGAAAGAACGAAATGACAAAAAGGGTCAAAAATTGGAAAAAAAACCTCGAAAATCTAAAAATTTATTGGGAAAATTGCCAATCATTGTACTAGTTTTTTAATAATTTCTGGCCAAATTCTCGAAAAAAATCCTTCATTTTTTATGGTAAATAGCGAAAATTAAGTAAATATATTTTTTTCTTAGAAATTTGAAGAATTTGATAATCATATGTACCAAATCGAGGAATATTTTCTATATCTAACCCTACCCACCTTATTTTCCAGATTCTCCATAGCTTTCTCGTGGGTTTTGGGTACCGCACGCTGGTGGTTACATAGAATGGCCACTTGGCGGTTGGCGCCTGCGGAAATTTTAGGATTTTTCAAAAAATCCTAAAATTTCTTACGGTTGTAGGACAGCAATTTCTCGTGCACCGAGTCAGAGGCTGCAAAATACAAGTAAAAAATAGAAATTATTGCAAAAAAAAAGATCAAAAATTTAAAGTCAATCCAAACAATTTTTTTATTAAAATTTTCTAATAAAATCAAAAAATTTTCACGATTGGTCAGCTTGTCCAGCTGTTCTTGAAGGGTGATGGAGGCGTTGTAGGTACGGAACACTTTAGCGGTCAGCCCGTCCATCAGCTCCTTCAGGTACTGGTTCAGCGAGCTAGTCTGAAAAGCAAGTTGTCCTTAAAAGGCTCGGTCCACTTTATGCGCTTTTTTGAATTTTTCCTATCTTATTTGTTTTTTTTATTTTAGAGCTGTTTTTCTCTAAAATACTTAGATTTCCTTTTAAATAATTTTGCCATTTTTCCAAATTTGTGAGATGATTTTAGGTTGGACTTTAATTTTTCAAAATTCCTCGAAAATAAATTGGCTCTGGCTCTAGCGCCAAAATTTAAAATTATTCTTTTTCCACACATTATTTTTTTCAAGTTTTTTCAATTATATTTTTTATTTTCCGCAATTTTTCTCTCACTCACATCCAGCCGGTCGAACAGGTCGTCCCCGGGCTCCTTGGCCTCCATGAATATCTTCAGGTTCTTGAACACCTGCTTCTCCACCGGCACCCGGTTGTAGTAGCGGATGGAGTCCTTACCCAGGAAGTCGAACTCCACCACGTACTTGTCGTTGTCCATCTCGTCATGCAGCTTGATGTGCTCGCAGCGCAACGAACAACAACCCACGGTGTCTAGAAGTTCAGGATTTTTAATCCTAAAGTCCATAATTTGGTGCTAATTCGAAGTTGATAAATCTAGCCTGCATTCCCATTTTATTCTTGGGAGAATGGATCATTATTTTAAGATGGACCGACTCCGAATTAGTGCTCATAAAATTGCCAGAATTTTTAATCCATAAAATTTGGAATTTTCAAATAATATTGAATAAGAATTAAGATTTTTATTTTTATTTTTTTAGCTTTTAAGATTTTGTCTCCAAAAATTTCTTTAAAATTAAAAAGTCAATGCACGTTATATTTTTAAGGAAATGGGAAATAAAAAAAAATGCCTTAATTAGCATGCGTAGTGGATTTTTAAATAGCGATTCGAGTCCCGCCGATCCAAATCCACATACCATTCGAATTTTTTAAATAAAATTAGATTAAATATGGAAACTTTTTTCCCTATTAAATTTTTTCTGTCTCTCACCTGCCGCCTCGTCGGTGTCCTTCTCATTGCCCGCACGAAGGGCCAACTTGTCAATGAAGTACAGCGCCACCGCCCGTTGTCGGACGCGCATCTCCTTGGACTTGAAGTCGGTCAGGTACTGCTCGCGGATCTGGCCCACGTAGCTTTTTAACTGAAAATAATGGAAAATTTTTCTAAGTTTTTCACAATTTTTAATTTAAATAATTAATTTATCCTTTATATCTGTACCTTTCGGGCCTTCTCAAACTTCTCCCAGTCCTTCTGGCCCTTCAGTTTGCTGGATGGGTTCAACATGATGTACTTGTTGCTGCTCAACACATTCTCGGTCCATGAACATAGCCAGGTGACCTGTGGGAAATTCAAAAAAAAATTTCAAAAATATATAATTTTTGTTAATCACCGTGTTGTCATGTCGAATTTCGCGCCATTTGTGCCCCTCGGGCGGCATAATTTTCACACCCTTGGAGCAGTTGATCACCACATCCTCTGGCTGGACCCGCTTCTTCAACGAGCCCATCTTGGGGTGATCACCTTAAAATTTTTATAATTCATAAAATTCCATGCAAATTTTAATATTTAAAAAAATCGTATAGGAAATTTATTTGAAAATAAGAAAAAAAACATTAATTTACATATCTTGTAGTTTGGAGAAAAATGAGATATAAAATAAGGGGAAATTTTCGCTGAAAATATTAGTAGAAAGGATTAAAATTTCATTTTTTGAACATAAATCGAAACAGTGAAAATTTAGGTCACTTTATTTAATTAACTAGACTACAATAATAATAATTATAATTATTATTTATTGCCTTATTTATAGAATCAAAATCAAAATTCACATTGGAAAAAATTTAAAATTCATAAAAAAAAAATATTTTTTCCTACCTCGTCCCCGGAAGAGTCCGGGCGGCTCAATGCGGAAGTTGCCGATCTTCTGCTTGTACCCGTCCAGCATGGCGAACCCGTACACCTTGGCCTCCGCATCCTTGACGTCCTTTTCCGCTTTCTTCTCCTCCTTGGAGCGCGCCTTACGCTTCTCCGACTCGGCCAGGAAATAAGTGTGCATTTGGCTGCAAAAAGGTTTTTCGCAAAAGTGTCAAGCATCAGGCTAGTAAATTAGGGGTTTTCATTGAAATGGCTGATGAATTTCAGGGGGACCGTATAGAAAATTTTTAAAATGTCCAATATTACAATCAGTGGCGTAACAAAAAAAATCGGGGGG
>LDKF01001970.1:5187-33548 GCA_001026735.1 Rotylenchulus reniformis
CCTTGCCCCCCCTCGTTACGGGCCTGCACTGATACGCATTTTCATGAAAAATTCCTGTAGTACGTACACGAACTTCATGAAGTACGTGATGCATTCTACTGGTGTTTTTTGACGACAAGTACTAACTCACCGTACTTTTAAAACCTTTCTACCATTCTATGTATGTATGTTATGTAATACTTGTGTATCCAAAATTCTATAAAACGAATCACGTACTTCATGAAGTTCGTGCACGTACTACGGCACGGGTTTGAAACTCTATTTTAAACCTTAGGGTCGAAACAATTTTTGGTATTGGCGCCGAAACGGCGGCGCCGAACTGATCTGGCGCCGAAACGACTCGATCCGCTAATTTTTTATTTAAAAGTTTTTGTCCGAGTTATCAATTTTTTGAATTTACTTTAATCTGTTTTGACTCGATTTAAAACCTTATTAGTTCTTAGCAAAGCCGCCTTTATTCTCCTAAAAATTTAAAAGTATTATTTTTAAAGGGGAGAGGAGGAAAATCATTTTATTTTTACTTTATCTATCTGAATGTAAAAAATGGAAATTTGGTATTAATTTGATGTACGTCCTCTCCCTATAAAATTGATCATCTGTTTTTAGCCCAGGGTCTTCCCCAAAAAAAATTTCTGCCATCGAGATTTTGGTTCATATTATGAAATTGGTCTACAAACTAGTTTTTAATGCAGCTAATAATTCATAGTTGAACCCAACTCTCAATCCTTTTCTTCAAATATTTTTATTTTATTCCGAATTTTGGCTCACTCTCACTATTCACTTGATCCTAAAATGGATCCCGCGAATTCATTTTTTTTTTCAGACGCAACCGTCAAGCAGCTATTCAACGATTCAGAGACCTGCAAGAGGATGAAAGACAATGAAGAGAAGGGATATTTGTGTACTTTGACACGTAAAATTGTATATTATTTCGCACTTTTTGACCCCAATATTCTATCCAGGATTGAAAACTGATGAGCTGTCCCTGTCTTCCCGTTCTATTGTTATGATTTTATTTTTTAGAAAAATATATTCTATTTTTGGTTGCTTTACCAAGAATTTTTTTTGCTCCATTGTTCTTTATAAAACACACACCATATTTGGTGAAGTGACCTTTCTCCATTCCAGCAGCAAACCCGTTCCCACAACTCCTAGCAATCTCATTTGGTACCATTGTGTGCAGTGCACCGGTTTTCACAGCCGCGAAAAAAATAATAAAAAATAATAAATAATTTTTTGAAATATTTTTAGCGATTTTTCCATGTCTTCAGCAATTTTGTCTTCAGCAATTTGCGAGGATATAAAATTTTATTGATCTTGATCAGAGGATGGATCTGATCAGTTCTGAAAAAAATTGATGATTTTGTCCAATGGTTGAGATTTGTTGTTTTTTAAATGATATGAAGTTGATCAATAATTGATCGTTTGAAAGGGTAAAAATGTCCAAAATCGGTTAGCCAGATCGTGATTGATCTAATTATGATCGGACCATAAAATTAATTCCTAATGATCGCTTTTTGTTTCCTGAATACGGTGCATTTTTTTAAATTTAAGACAGCCTTCTGATAGTGATCAGAATATTTCCCAAGATTTTTGATCAGCTTTTTTGCTGCAGTTTTGTGCAAAAGCAACCCCCACAGGTTATGCTTTGCCGGAGATGGACGGATGGATGAACTGCTCGGCGACGGGCAAAGCAAACCGCACAGGTTATGCTTTACCGATGAACAAAAAGGCACGCCCAGTGCCCCCTTTCACCACGCCCGGTGGGTACTCATTGTCAGTAAAGTTGTGTGGAGAAGGATGGTGGTGATCGGTGCTTTCGCGGAGGGAATGGGACGCGATCGATGGGAGTTTGAGTAAAAGGTTGGATGGACGGAATCGATGGGTTTTTGGTCAAGAAAAGTTGGACGGGATAGAATACGATGGGAGATTTTTGGTCAAGGGAAGTCGTACAATTTGTACAGTTTCCCCGAAAGGGTCGTGTTTGATCAAAAGTTAGTGCAAAAAAACCACTACACACGTTTCCCTGGACAAGGCGTAGTGACAGAATACCCCCTCGCAAAATACCCCCGGACAAAATACCCCCAAGGACAAAATACCCCCTCGCAAAATACCCCCAACTACAAAAACGAAATGTCCACAAAGACAAAACATCTCCAAAAGAATTTGCGGACTACAGGCCTTGAAAAATTCCACGGGCCTGAGATTTCCTAAAATTTTAATAGGCCTCGGGATTTTCAAAAAATTTCACAGGCTTCGGATTTTCAAAAAATTTTAATAGGCCTCGGATTTTTTTTTAATTTTAATAAGCCTCGGATTTTTCTAAAATTTTAATAGGCCTCGGGATTTTCAAAAAAATTTCACAGGCTTCGGATTTTCAAAAAATTTTAATAGGCCTCGGATTTTTTTTAAATTTTAATAAGCCTCGGATTTTTCTAAAATTTTAATAGGCCTCGATTTTTCAAAAAAATTCACAGGTCTCGATTTTTCAAAAATTTAAATGCCTCGGGATTTTCNAGACATTTCGTTTTTGTAGTTGGGGGTATTTTGCGAGGGGGTATTTTGTCCTTGGGGGTATTTTGTCCGGGGGTATTTTGCGAGGGGATATTTTGCGTTGACCCCCTGGACAAGCACAGTTGACTATGCCACTGTGCTATGAAAGCAGAGCAGCGAGATAGTGTGGGAAAGTGAGAAAAAAATGTGAAGTAGTGGAGTTTCGCGTGTTTGGCATTCTGGTAGGTGGAGGATTAATAAATTGCCACTCATGGTGGAGGGTGTGGGGATGGTGCTATGTCGTTACAAAAAAGTGTCATAAGGGCGTTACAAAAAAAAACATAATACATTCCCCAAAAACTTTTTGTAAGACATTAGATCAGGGCTCCCATCTGGAAATTTTCAACATCAGAACATTCAGTTCAAAAAATCAGATTTCATGGTCAAAAATCAGGACCTTTTATAATGTTTTAAAGCGATTAAAAATCAATTTATTCGTAAAATTTCATTCTCCATAATCTTTTTGAGCAATTTGGGGGTTGAAATAAGTTCATAAAATTGGGAAAAAATCGAGATAGTGATGAAGGAATTTCGGGTGATATTTATTGGGCCGAATATAAAACTCTTTCCACATTTGCATTTTTGGAGGAAATTCGGCGCTAGTTCGAAGAAGCCCCCCCTTGGGACTCTAACTTTTTTTTGAGTCTCGGGACATAAAATCAATATTTTCATCATTTTTTATACTGGCGGCACAGAAATCTGCCAGTGTGAAATACTGGCAGCACAGAAATCTGCCAGTGTGAAATACTGGCAGCACAGAAATCTGCCAGTGTGAAATACTGGCGGCACAGAGTTATTTTAGTGCGTGACTAGCGAACCATATTTCAATTCTAAAATTACGTTTAAAATAGTTTTTAGAATAAAGAATTAACAATAATAAATAAAATATATAATCAAAATGAATTTGAGTCCCGAGACTCAAAAAAAAAGTTAGAGTCCCAAGGGGGCTTCTTCGAACTAGCGCCGAAAATTCATTTTGTAGGGAACCAGCGGTCCCGATAGTGGCCGCCGGAGAAAATTTTGAAAATTTAGACCTGATTTTAATTAGAAAATTAATGATTTTCATTAGAAAATTAGTAATTCTTAAATAAAATTTTCCAAAATCCCAAAAATAAGGACAGAAGTCGAAAATCAGGACAAATCTGATAAATCAGGACATCGGCGCTAGTGGAAAGACGGTTACTTTTGTAAAATCCACTAAAAGGGTCCCCCCTTTTAGGCAAAAATGAAATTTTTTTTGGTTTTTTCCATTGCTTTTGCTCAAAAAATAGTTAAAAAAGTAAAAAAAAAACGCAAAAAATCTTTTTTTGGTTTCCAAATGAAAAGGGTTCCCCCTGTTAAATTAGTGGATTTTCAAAAGTAACCGTCTTTCCACTAGCGCCAGGACATCTGGGAGCCCTGCATTAGATCAAAACTTCTAGCGACAAATTTGTGCAGAATTTTATGCTCTATCTTCTGGTAAATTAAATTTTTCGAAATTCGATCAAAAAGTTTGAAATTTTCGTGAACTACTCGATTTTTCGATATTTTCAAAAAATTTTGGAGTTTTTGGTGGAATTTCGAAAAACTAAAAAACTAGAAGATAGAGAATAAAATTCTGCACAACTTTGTCATTGGAAGTTTTGGTCTAACAAGTCTTACAAAAAAAAGTTTTAGGGGAAGATATTGGGTTTTGGCACTTTTTTTGTTGCACCGTGGGGATATCCTCAAAAAGGTGGAGATGACGCTCCTTATTTTTGAACATACAATATTTTTTAAATAGATATATAACTTCGCATTGTACATAAAATTTTTGATTGGAAATGTCTGAAAAGGATCCAAATTTGGAAAAAGCAGCTCTTAAAATACATGTATTATCTTTGCAAAATATGACCTAAAAATGAATTTTTTGCTCAAAAATCGTAAAAAACTATGTTTAAAGCGAATTTAAACACATTTAAAGCATTTTATGGTCAAAATTAAAGTTTGATGGCTTTTTTTAAACTTTTGACTTTTTCATACCTTTTTGAAGCTTTTTTGAAAAAAATAATGCGTTTTCTCGAAAAATTTGGTCAATTAAAAATATTTAACTATTCTGGAATTTTTAATAAAAAACTCTAAAAAAATTTAAAAAAATCTGAAATTTCAAAAAATCCAAATTTTTTTTCCGAAATATGCTTAAAAATTCCAAAATATGCGCAAAATTTGCCCCAAAGTGACCAAAATATGCACAAATATGCAGTTGGAAATCCATGCTGAGCGTTCAAAACACGAAACAGGCCGTTTCAGTGTGGCCGTTTCGTTGTGGAGATTATAAAATTGCATATAGCTAAGCTTGGGCGCAACCTAGAAAAGAGTTCTTGATGTCAAATTATAGATCTAAATGTCTGCTACAAATTTGAAAAAAAAGTTCATCCAGATTGGCCAAGTATAAAAAAAGATATGGCCACATCTTTGGCCCAAACCACGATTTTTTGGTTTAATTTGGCCATAACTTTTTTATACTAGGCCAATCCGGAAGGTCTCTTTTGCATTTTTATAGCAGACATTCAGGCCTATCTTTTGATACCAAACTCATTTCTCTAGGTTCCGCTTAAGCTGAGTTATAGACAATTTTTTAGTCACCACACAGAAACGGCCACACTGAAACGTCCCCTACCGTTCAAAACATGCTAAAAACGCGTTTTCGTGATTTTCAGGCCGTTCTGAGCTAGCAAAAAAATATGCATTTGCATATAAAGTACGACCCTAATGATCAAATATGGTAATTTGTTAAGGTAGGAAACTAAAAAAATTCGGGACCAACCCATTTCCAACACCGGCGGGGGAAGTCAAGAGTATTAAAAAACTAAGTATTTCCTAAACACAACAAATGTTTTTTTAGATTTTGATCCCCCCTAAAGGGGGGATGCGCCGTTCCCGGAGGTAAGTGCAATACCGGGCCGACGCGCGGTCGAGAGGGAGCAAGCTCCCTGCTGCGACCATTCTCCAAAAATTGGTTAATCTCGTTGGACGCTGGTAAGCGTCGTTACGGAGATTAAGCCGTAAAGAACAGATACTACACTGAAATTTATAAGAGAAAATTAGAAAAAGAAGCAGAGAAAGAAAAGAACAAACCTTTGATCTTAGCCAAAAGGCCGAGAAGCGATGCTCAGGCAGCAAAGTGGTGGCCGGGAATGGAGTCGGGAGTGGGGAAAAGGCATAGTTCGCAGAAGAAAAGGCGAAAATTGGCCGAGAGAGCGCAGAGAAACGAGGGAAAGTCGAGAAATAGTAAGGGATTTCGGAGGGAAAGGCGACGAGCGTGGCGATAGCAGCAAACAGACGAGCATAGACAGATGAAGCGAAGGAAAGAGTGTGGGAGAGACGGCGGGAGAGTGGGCGAGAGCAGCAGGTGGCCGCCAGTGAGCGGAGACGGCGAGAGCACGGGTGGCTGCTGTGGGAGCCGAGAGAAGCGAAAGGCAGGGAAATAACACGCGGAGTTCCAAAGGAGAGAGAAAGAAAGGGGGTTGAGAAGAGCAAGTGGTAGCAGAGAAAGAAAGACATTAAAAACAACAACGGCAACAGGTGGTCGAGAACGAAACGTCGCAGGCCATATAGTCGCCATTCGTTATAACTGTTCAAACGCAAGCAAAGAACGAGGTTGTCGTCAAAAGATAGTGCAGAAAATTGGCCACATTCAAAGCATAACTTTTCACAATGGTTCAAATCGGATGGGCTTTGGCTCATTTTGTAGTCAATTTTCTGTTCTATCGTTCTTTCTAGTTTTCTTTTCCTGCGCATCTCTTAATTTCCTCGGGATTACAATATTTCTCGAGATTTCGCGTATTTTCAGAAATTCGCATTCTGATTTTACAATTCATAATTTTGGAGAATTTTTACAAGTTGCGATTATGTTATGCGCAGATGTAGCTCGCTAGCTGCGGATTGTCCCTCTCCACCATCCGTTTTCTTTTCCGATTCTGCAAATATCGCGTTAAACGGTATACGGTAGCGCATCAATATTAAAACCAAAGAAAAATCTGAAATAATTGAAACCCCAGGGTGAAATGAGAAATTATGAAAAAATAGGAAAAAAAAATTTTTTTCTTAGAACTAGTACCTATTTTTCTTAGTATTTGCTGAATAAACATCGCCTATACATCGTATATAGCGCGTGTCCGGAAAATGGGACAATGGGAAAAGGACGGCGGGACTATTTTTGCAAAATAATGCTAAACTTAAAAAATTCCAAAAATTGCTTTGGCCAGTTTTCCTGCCAAACCCGAAAATTTTGTTTGCTGCATTTTATGCTTCAAATTCGAATCCAAACAAGTGCAGGTATCAGCAAAAATAAATTTCCAGGAATTTTGAAGATTTTCTTCAAAAAATCTAGGCTTACCATGCAAATTTCCCCCACTTTTCCATTTTTGTTTTTTTTATTCCACTTTACTGTCCCATTTTCCGGTAGCCGTTCCGTGCTGGGTCGGTGTTTCCTCGAAAGGGTCAAAATGAATTTACCCAAAACCGAATTTTTTTAAAAAGCTTGCTGGGCCAAAAGTATAAAAAACGAAGATGGTGCACAATTTTATGCTCTATTTTCTGATATTCTTTTCGAAATTCGAATAAAAAATTCGAATTTTCGTGAAAACCTTATCCGATATTTTCGGAAAATTTCGTACTTTGGTTCTAATTTCAAAAAACTAAAATTTGCACAGCTTTGCTTTTTGTACTTTTGGCCTAGAAAACTTTAAAAAATTTTTGTTTTGTGTAAATTCATTTTGACCTTTTCGAGGAAACACCGGCCCTGCACCGAGCTGTTACAACACAGATGAAGATGAGAGATATGGTGAGAAAACACAAAACATTGTCCATCGATCGGCAGCCAAACAACGCGAGCTTGCGGCCATCTGCTGCTGCTCTGGACCAGGGGTGGACGTAATTACGGATTACGGATTGCGGATTACGGAAATTACGGCCTTTTTTGGGTTACGGATTACGGTTTACGAGTTACGGATTTTTGCGAAAAATCCGTAAAAAATCCGTAATTTTAAGCACCCCTAAGATCGAGAAATTTTGAAAATTTTTATTTATTTTTCATGTTTTTTTGGAAAATTTTCATAAGACTCACATTGTTGATTTTGTCTAATTTTCAAAAATTTTCACCGGCGGCCCCTGTCGGGGCCGCCGACACCTTTAATAAAATCAGCGTAAAAATCCCATTGAATTCCAAACTTTTTTTTAGCTCCTCGATTTTATGAAGAGGAAACTTTCCTTTATGAACTTTCTCTTTGCATCTTTTCTCTGTGTACTCTTTTTCCGTTATTTTTCTCTGTCACTTCAGTTAAAGATTCGCTTCGAAAGATCGAGGGTTCAAAGCAATTCAATCGGCGCCCTATTTTTATCGTACTTATATCATGTCTTGTTTTCTCGTTGACGGCGACATTTCTCTTGAGCTCACAAGGGAAATATTCAGCCTCGATTGTGGAAAAATCCGTTTTAAAATTTGCTTCCGCCGAGATAAAAATCTCGTTCTAGGGGCCAAACAGCTTTCTTTAATCCGTTCTTATTCAATATTTGCTTCGAGAGCAATTAAACGCACAAATGATCTAATGGATAGTGCTACACCCTTCTTTTCTAGGGATTGTCGGTTCGATTCCACATTCCACTGATCAGCAACTTGCCTTTTTTCTTTCCTTATGCACTTTTTCATGCATTTAAGCGATTTTAATAAATTTTGAAAAATTATTTAAAAAATTAATTTTTTAAATGATCAATTTTTTAATTAAAATTTAATTAATGAAAATTTGAATTTTCATTAAGATAAAGCTTAAAATCTTAAAAATTTCTCCAGCACTACCGGGGCCGCCAGAATTCCTTAATTTTGAAAAGGTAAAAATTTTCCCCAATTTTCAAGATGAGCTGACATTTCTTTTAAAAATTCTAGGAAAAAACTTTCACTAGAAAATTTAGAAATGTTGCTTTTCCTTTACTATTATATTATTTTTTTCCAAATGTTAGGTAATTTTGATCAATAAATAAAAAAATTGATTTTTTCTACAGAAATAATTTTTTCCAAAAATTACGGATTACGGATTGCGGATTACGGAAATTACGGCCTTTTTTGGGTTACGGATTACGGTTTACGAGTTACGGAAAAAATTTTCTTGTTACGGTTTACGGATTACGAATTACGGATGAAAAAAATCCAGTTACGTCCACCCCTGCTCTGGACTCTTGTGCCCTAAGCGTCGCTCTTCACACCATTCATTCATTCATTCTTTGCGTAGGTATCCTTGCTGTGCCCACATCGGCTCCCGGAAAATTGGACAGTGGAAAAAAGTACAGTAAAGCTAATAACTTGAAGAAAAGAAAAATGTAACATTAAAAATTGATAATAAAATCTATTTTCAAAGCAATTGTATAACGAAAAATCGGATTGGCCACGTACCGTAGCACGTACTAAGTACACGAATTCCCCGAAGTACATTATAAGTTCTATTGGTTTTTAATGACTTGTTCTAACTCACGAACCGTACTTTTACGTGTTTTAAGCACATGAGCACGTTATACGTATTCTCCCCGACTACTTGTATTTAACACTGGTAGTGTAAAATGCATAATTCTAAAGGATGATATAAAACGAAAAAAATAAGAAAATTTATTAAAAAATACAGTATATAATATTTTAGACTATTGGGAATAAAGAATTAAAATTTAGATGATGATCACATGAAAATAATTTTTTTATTTGTCCTCGATTCCAGTCCTTTTTGACTATACTGTCCTTTTTTCCACTGTCCAAATTTCCACTGTCCTTTTTTCCGGACACGGCCCACATCACCCCTCCCCACACAAACATTTCAGACGCGAATATACAGTAATACCGTATTCTATGTATCTAAAAAAGACAAGGGACTTATTTTAGAGTTAGAGAGAAATACGGTACTTTGGATGGAAACCAAGCGACAAGGGAATGCCATAAAGGGTCACCAGTAACACCCAGCAGGATTGTCATCTCCAAACCACAAAAATGTGGCATTTGCTCATATTTGGCCTGAAAAATTGATGGTTAGCCGTACATTTGGGAATCCGACATTTGAGGAATCAAAGATTGAAATTTAATAGTTTTTCACATCTTTGAAAGTCGAGATTGTTTTTTAGAGTTTCCTTTTTTCGCGCAAGTGTCGGATTCGGGGAAGAAAGAGTCGGGTTCGGGGATCCTCAAATGTCGAGTCCTCAAGCGTCGCATCACCAAAAAATATGGCAAAAATTTAAAAAATGTGTCATTTTTAAATCTTGAACAAAAATAATGGCTAGGAAATGGCTGGATGTCCATGCCCACTCCTAGGAGTGACACGCCCACTCCAATGAAAAAGAATAAGGCGAGGAAAGAGAAAAGAAGACGCCAAGCGCCATCAAAAAATCGCTTTGTTGTCTTTATATGATCTAACCTAAGAGATTTGAATTTGGATTTCCCGCCAACAATTTGGATTTCCCGCCATCTTCCTATGCTCCGCCCACTCCACTGTTCCCTTTATTAGTCCATTCCCAATCCCCCAATTCATTCCATTTGATATTCCGCCTTTTCCCCGGATTGACTTATTCATTTGGAAACTGAGAAAGATTTATTACGATTCTTATTCTACTTGTTAATATTTGGTCACTCCCTCCGAAACATTCCGGCTCCTAAAAGAAAGCCAAATTTCCACATTTTCTGACGCGCATTTTATACTTATTATTAATTCTTGGGATTTTGGGACCTTCGGTCCATTTTTAGCTTTGGCATCTTGGGTTGACCTGCTGACCACATGTTATTTTAGGCGTAAATATGTAAATTCATAAAGTGAAAAGCAACGAAAAAAATCAAAATGGACACACAAATTGAACCCAAACCCAGCATAAATGCAAGCGTGAACAGATGTGAACACCAACCGGACAGATTCATCTGCTTGGAATGGACCGCAAAAAACCGTAAGCCATCCATGACATCCAGTACCAATAAGAATGTATCGGCGGGGAAATCATACCGTATTCCCAGTCCCCACCACCCTCTGAAGAGGGGTTGAAAAAATAAATTCCCCCTGCATTAGGACCCCGGGAGTCTTAATAGAGGAAAAATCGAAAATTTCCAAAAATAAGGACATGGACATGAATAGCAAAAAATAAGGACGATTTCACGGGAGAAAAGCCACAAAATTAGACTTTTTTGAAAAATAAAAATTGTAAGTGAGTTGGCACTTTGTATATTTGGTGCTATGTCGTTTTAAAAAAGTATCATAATGGGCGTTTTAAAAAAATGGATCAAAACTCAATATGTCCTCTAAAAACTTTTTTGTTAGACCTGTTAGACATAAAGTATAAAAGGCAAAGTTGTACAGAATTTTATGCTCTATCTACTGGTATAAATTTTTTTTTGAATTTCGAACAAAAAAGTCGAAAAAAGTCAAAAATATCGAAAAATACGGTTTTTTCGACTTTTTTCGACTTTTTTGTTCGAAATTCGAAAAAAAATTTATACCAGTAGATAGAGCATAAAATTCTGCACAACTTTGCCTTTTATACATTTGGGCTAACAGGTCTAACAAAAAAGTTTTTAGAGGACATATTGAGTTTTGATCCGTTTTTTAAAACGCCCATTATGATACTTTTTTTAAAACGACCCGGCACCGTATATTTCATAGATTCAAACAAAATTTTCCAGAAGCCACAAAAAGAAGGACAGAAGGACACACTTGGCCCGAAATAAGAACAATCCTTCTAAATAAGGACAGATAAAACCTCTGAAGTACAGTATACTTTTCACCAGAGTTAGACATTTGAGAAAACACGTACCAGTTCACGTACCAGTAGTCAGAGGGGCATTAGTAAAAACATGTGAAAAGTACGGGTACGCGATTGGCACGGGTCGATATAACATACTTCACGAAGTTCGTGTACATATTACGGTACCCTGGTATAACTCCCCTTTTCACAGTCTCCTACTCCATGGATTACTGTATTCATTTGGTGGTATCCACATTTTCGGACCAGCTGGACATCGTCACTAACACCAACAGCAACCCACGCACATTGTCATATCAGCAGCAGGGAGGAATTTTTTTTATACAAAAATCATATTTTTGCAGGCTCAGAAACCACACAGAAAACACAATCTAACGTGGTTTTCTAACCGCATATTTTTTTAAATTTTTCTGCATATTTTTATATTTCACATTTTTTGGTCATATTGAGCATCTTTGGAACAATTTTTGCATTTTTGGGATTTTTGAGATTAAATTTTTATTGGTACTTCTCTAGTTTAATCCCCCTGGAAAAAAGCATTTTTCTCGCAATTTTATCAGATTTGGCTTGAGATTTCATCTAATCTATGATTTTTGTCATTTTTAATTTTTTATATAAGATCAATTTTGTTTCCAATAAATTTAAAATTCTAAAAACATAGATTTGTGAGTGTTATGACATGTCTGACATCAGATTTGAACTTGGCGTGTGGGAAAACCCAAAACCCTCGGATCATTTTTAAATTGTTATTTGTCTTTTTTTTTATTTTTCCAGGCGCTAAACTAGAGAAGATTTCTTTGGATTTTTCGGTTTTTTCGATATGGACCGACTGACCCTCGTGTCCGGACTCCGGACTCTATTTTATGCAAAAAAAAATTTAGTCAAATTTTAGATTATTTTTCGCCAAATTTTTTGCATATTTTGGAATTTTTAGGCATATTTTGTGCATAAAAATAAAGTTTCTTCCTTCCTGCATTCGTTTCAGATATCAAAAGTCGGCAATTTTGATTCTGGACTACCCCTGCTCGGCAGTGTTGGGCGCCAAGTTTCCGAAAAATGGTCAATTTTATCTGAACCGAGAACAAGGTACAGTATGAATTGCAGAAACACATTTATTAAAATGCGCGTCAGAAAAATGAAATCTGGCTTCTTTTGGAGCCAGAATGTCTCGAAGCGATTAGTCGGATGCGTTTGGCGCTTCTGTTCTCTCTATCTCTACTCCCTGCCTCTGTTTTTTCATTGGATCCAAAGACCACTCCGTCTTGGAGTGGGCGTGTCATTTCTTGCCGTGGGCGTGGCCCTCCACCCTTTCCAAATAAATATGTGCCCCCTCCAAATTGCTCATTCCTCACAATGTGTGGTCGCGCGGAAATTTATCCTAATGCTGGCAAAAATCGCTTCAAAAAATTATAACTTAAAGGGATCTCCACATTTTTCTAACGCGGATTTTATATGGTAGTAGCATAGATTTGATTGAGCAAACAATGATAAATTACTCCTATACAGTTGCGTTGATGGATTTTGCAAATGTGTAAAAATAATTTCTTTTTACAGATCGAGGAATTTTTGTCGGTATCCATATGAACCTTCCTTCTCTGACCGAATTTACAGAGTCTGTCAATGTTATCTCTCATTTTCCTTTTTTTCCTCTCAGCGAAAAGATAATATAAAATAGAAGAGAAAATCTTCATATTGTTTTCCTTTGGACTTGTGGACACTAGTGCTGTTCGAGAGTCTCGAGTCGAGACTTTTCTCCTTTTTTTGGGTCTCGAGTCTCGGTCTCGGATTTTGAATCTCGGAAAATGAGACTTTTTACACTGGATATTATGGCTTTTTTGAAAGAAAAGTGGTGGGGGGGGGGGGGGTGAATGTGAGGAAGGGAGAGGGAGGAGGAAGTTGAGAAGGATGAAAGAGGAAAAAATAATTTTAAATGGGTTCAAATTTTGAAAAAAAAATTTCTCCCTCCATTCAAATTCTCCTTCCACCTTATTTTCTCTTTATATCAAATAAATTTATAAGGTACCAGGAAAAATCCTGTGAAAATCCTGGTAAAAAATCCTGTGAAAATCCTTTTGAATTTTTATGTAAAATTTTTTTTAAAATTCAAAAAATTTCAGTTCCTTTTTTGAATTCGTATAATTTTTAAACCCAATAAAATGAGCTCTTTATCTATCAAATTTTCCCGTTATTTTTTGCAGTTATCGTCTCGATGTGAAGCTCTCTTCAAATTACAACAGTGTCATTTGTCAAATTGCAGAAACTGGGGCTTTTTTGGCCTTCAAACCTC
This sequence comes from Rotylenchulus reniformis, assembly GCA_001026735.1. Lineage (NCBI taxonomy): Eukaryota > Metazoa > Nematoda > Chromadorea > Rhabditida > Hoplolaimidae > Rotylenchulus > Rotylenchulus reniformis. Next base: position 18,767 of record LDKF01001970.1, read on the forward strand.
CGGATTATAAATGTAATAAATAACTCTAAAAAAATAATTTTATAAAAGCCTTTTAAAAAACAATTACTTTTTGATTCTTCATCCTTATTGCTTCAAAAATCAAATATTGCAAAATTGCAAAATATTCTTTGAAGATTGTGTATGTCGTATTCAAGCCGATATCGCATCGGAGAGCTGAGCATAGCCAAACATGGGAATAAAATAGTTTGAAAGCAAAAACCAACTGTCTAAACTGTTTGCTCGGGGGGGGGGGATTACAACACATTCTGAAAGTTTCAGCATTTTTTTTATGGCCAAAACATCATCAGAACATTTTTACCCATGTTTTGATGTTCGGATGGATGTTTTCGCCTTGTTCGGCGGATGAATAAAATGCATTGAAACTTTCAAGACATATCGTAGTTTTTGGATTCAAGGCATTTTACCCGTCCATGTTTAGCAAAAGTTTGACTCACCGATGGCGATATTGGCTGCAACATACATATATATTCAGTTAAGAAATATGAAAAACAATGTAATGAATTTACATTCTATGAAAAGTTTTATGATTCAATTTTTCGACATTTTTCATTTTTAAAAAACGATCCATTAAGCCATAAAGATATATATACTAAGTCATTCACAGAAAATACGAACGAACATATATTTCATTAATGCCATTCAGCATCATCGTATTTCCTCTAATAGAAGAGATTACTGTATTTAATTCAAAATTGCAACTTTTTACAATAATTTAGACTTCTCGCGGAGACATTGCAAGGCTCTCATGGGGAAAGCAATGGAATTGTGCAGTCGGGGCCAGATGGAGCCCGTGCATTCATTTGGTCGTGCCAAAAGCCAGGAATATTGGGAAGATGTGAAGAGGATGGGCTTCATCGAGGCCCATCTGAGACGGGACCATGAGGGGCACAAATCTCCACTGAACTACTCATTCCCCGGTGGGCCAAATAAAATAAATAAATTTGGGGGGGGGGAATAATGCGACACGTGCTGAGTTGTTTGGGCGGTTGTACGACACTTGCGACTCGCGTTACAATTCGGTTCAAACCAACCCTAGAGAAATGAGGTTGATGCCAAAAATAGAGTAGAAAATTAGCTAAAAATGATCCAGCGCCCATCCAAATTGGTCCACTTCAGAAAAAGTTAAATTTGGCCAAATTTCCAGTATCTTGGTCATATCTTTTTTCACAATGGATCAATTTGGATGAGTTTTGGCCCATTTTTAGCTAATTTTTTGCTCTGTTTTTTTATACAAAATCATTTCTCTAGGTTTAGTTTGAACAGAGTTATAGCGAATGGGCCGCAAGTATCGGCACATGATATGGGCCAAAGTGCAAAAAATGGATTATTTTGCATGTATAATGTCTAAAATCCTAATAAAAAAATTTAAAGGTGTCAGAAATTCTAATCCAATTTTTTAAAAGTTTAACTGGCATTTTCATTCTGAATAATCTACTAAATTAATATCTTTTCAATACGATTAATAAACACAATTACATCTTGACATTTCCGCATGACACTATTTGGGGGGTTAGATGTGAGAAAATAAAAATTGTGTACAAATAATTACTAACAATTATTTTTAGGCATTTTTTTCTTCGCCAGGTCAACTGAATTATTCCAAAGTCCATTTGGAGATATCATGAAGGTATAATAAATTCAAGAATCTTATTATATAGTAGAATTGGATATTTTGGAAAACACGTACCATTAGACAGGAGGTACACGTATAACTTACATTAGTCAAGTATCAAAAACACGTGAAAAACTGGTACATGAATGATACGTGTTTGGCCCTTACACGTACTACCAGCAGTACTGTTACAAACTAGTGTTAAACTTTTGACCATTTCTTAGCTCTTTTAAAAATTATACCTTGCATAAAAAATAAAGTTGATTTTAGTTTTTTATTTAGCTTGAGAAATCTAAATATTTCGATCATTAATTATACGGATTATTTGATCCTAAAAATGGAATTTTACACAATTTTAGGAATTTCCGCCGTCTATGTTGTTTGGCAACAATCCCGCGGAAGAGTTCCGATTTTATTTTGCGGACATGAAATGCTATTGGGTGGTCAACGAAAGTCCAAAGAAACCAAAGATGGACCCCACCAGCAGAAGACCCCATTACATCACAATCGCCGCGTGTCGGAAGGGTTCAGAGGCCGAAAGTTATGTGGCGAAAGAAAGTGACGGTGCTAGGACGTTAAAAAACCGCCAAATGGGCCAATCCGGCCTAAAACTTTTCCTAGGCCAAAAGTTTAAAAAGCAAAGTTGCGCAGAACATTATGTTCTATCGAAAATGGGGAGGGGGGTTCACCACGAAAATTCCGAACTTTTTGGCCAAATTTCGAGAAATTTAAAAAAATACCAGAAGACAGAGCACAAATAGTGCACAACTTTGCTTTTTACACTTATGGCCTGGCTGTTGTGTATGTGTTTTTCGAAATTAGTAATTTCGGAAAAAATTAGACCAAAAAGCGAGAAAATTTTTCTATATATTTTTGCGTCTGCTATAAAATTGCAAAAAAGTTAGCAGGATTGGCCAAGAAGAAAAATAGTTACGGCCACATCTCTGGCCAAAACATGATTCTCTAGCTTAACTTGGCCATAACATTTTTGCACTTGGCCAATCCGGATGATTTTTTGCTTATTTGTAGCAGACATCCGGGGCTATCATTTGACACCAAATTCATTTTTCTAGGTTGTGTTTAGTTGAGTTATAAGCATTTATCTAGCCTTGGGACTCGAAAACGACAGGACTCAATCGTCTTCCGCCAATAAATTATTTCATTATTTTTTCAGATATTGCTCCAAGGAACTCCTTCCTCTCAACCCCCTTGACAACCCTTTTTTGAAGCTGTCCAATGCGCAAAATGCCAATGGTGCCAGCTGGATCATGGAAATGCCCGTGGAAGTTGGCCAAAGGAACACAATTTGGATAGAAATCATGTTCATGGAACGATTACGAAACATCAATTGGTAAGAGTGAGGAGCAGGGCTATGCCGAAATTTCGAATTCGAAAATTTTTTCCTTTCGGCATAGCCCTCGTAGGGAGAAATTTTTGGAAAAGGAAATGATACATTTAGGAGCAGAGTTAATTCATATCCAATTCAACTTATGACACGAAGCGGAAATGGAGGTAAAAAAATAATAATTTTTTTCTAAATAATTTGCATTTTCGTTACTTGTCTAGTTTAGCCCCCCTGGAAAATACTTATTTATTTTTTCTTTGAAATTATTAATTCTAAAAGTGAACCGGGGTCAGAATTATAATATGATGTCAAATTATTATGAGATTTGGTCTAATCTTTGATTTTTTTCACATTTGATTTTTTTATTATACCAGACTATATCTCTGCATTAGCCCCACAAAATGTAAATGGGACATCGCCCCCCCCCCAAGCAAAAATTCGGACTTTAGCTCCCAAAATCAAATAAGGACATTAGCTCCCAAGATATTGTGGTATTTTTAAAATTTCATAAGTCCATGGTTTTTCAAAAATATTTCAAATTTACAAGCCTTGGTTTTTCCAAAATTTTAACAGGCCTTAGTTTTTTCCAAATTTTCACAGGGCCTGGGTTTTAGTTTTTTTGTATTTTTGAAAAATTCACACAGGCTTTTAATTGTTCGAATTTTTATCTTCATATGTTTTTTTCATAAATTTTCGCCAAAATTTCACATTGTAGGCTAAAGTCTGTCGTTTTGGTTCTAGGAAAAAATGTATTATTATATTTTGGCATTCTCGTTTCGATGAAAAAAACTCGTTGACACCAAATGTGTGTCCTCATTCCTCATTCAAATAGCAAGAAAAAATAAGGGCACCTCTAAACGGAGGTTGAAATAAATAAGGGGCCCCTCCCTCTTATTTTAGAGAAACTACGGGGTATACTGTATAATACAGTATACCGCCCTTTAGATTCGAAGATGTCCACACTTTGTGAATTGTGTTGTTTGTCGTTGGAGGAGGAGTTGCCGACTTCGAGCAATGGAATTCATACGGTGGAGGGGGAGGAGGAGGGTCCGATCGATGTGGACATGAGGGAAGATGGGGAATGATCTGACGAATAATCATTTGTGGGACGAGACGCCAGAGATGAAATCGGTGTTAGGAAAAAAGTGCCAAATTTTAATTTTTCGAAATTCGAACAAAACCCCGAAATATCCCTCCTTAAAGGCTGTATTTTCTGTAGTTCGGGAAAATTTCGAACTTTTTGGCCAAATTTCGATAAAATTGAAAAAACCATAAGATAGAGATAGAGCATAAAATTCTGCACAATGGCTTTTTATACCTTCGGCCTAGCTAGTCTTAACAAAAAGTTTCCGGCCAAGCTTTTGCATTTTTTGGCACTTTTTTTAACGCCCTAGCACCAAATCATTGCTTAACCTTCCTTTTTTGTTAATTTTCCCTTCTCTTTCATTATTTTCCCTTCTTTTTCTGCATCTTTCCACTCATCACATACTCTCACCTTTTTTCCCTTCTTCCCTTCTACTTTTTCATCCATTTTTCTCTTCCTTCTTAACTTTCTTCATAATATGTTTGAAAAAAAGGAATAAAAAATGTAAAAGATGGGCATAATGTAAAAATTGAACTTAATCATTAAATTAAAATATTGATTCAATTTTATCTTTTTTCGGTGAAGATTAACCCATCAAGTTGAAGGTCGTTTTTTCAAATTTTAAAAATAGCGCCCAAAACTCGTGTCAAAAATCACAAAACACCTTGAAAATTTGTGACATACTGAATGACCACTTCAACTTATTAACAAAGAAGGTTCGTCAAAAAATGTGGAAATTTATAAGTAAAATGCGGAAATCCTTAAAACTTAAAAAATGAATCAAAAATGCTAAAAGTAACTTTTACAACACCAAAATTCGAAAATACAGAAAAAATACTTATAAGTTCGAATACTTGATAGCGGAAAACGTGTCCGGTCATTTGCGCGCCAGATATTTGCGCGCCATTCGTCATAACTCGATTCAAACAGAACTAGAGAAGCGATTTTGTTGTCAAAAAATAGAGCTCGAAATTAGCTACAAAATAAGTCTAAGCCGATTCTGATTGGTCCACGATGAAAAAAAAGTTATGGCCAAAATATATGGTTTTGGCCAAATTTTCACTAATATTTTAGTCATATTTTTTTACAGTGGGCCCATTCGAATGGAATAGGCTTATTTCGTAGCTAATTTTTTACTCTATTTTTGACATCAAATTCGCTTCTATAGATTGCGTTTGAACCTTGTTATAAGAAACGAATGGCGCTCAAATGACAGGGTACCGCAGAAAACATTATTTATTACCAAATACAGACTCATTTTGCACATAATGCACGATTGCGCGGTGCCCACCCCGTTTTGATACTTTTTGAAAAAAAGGATCGGAGACGAGGGCAAAGTCCTGGAATAGTTCCAGGCATTTGCATCAACTTTTTCAACATTAAGAAGGAATGAGAATCCAAATGTTGAAGTGCCATGTAAACCATAAAGCGCATCTAAAAAAAGCTTTTTTCCCTAAGTTTTTCATAATGGTCCAAATAGGTTCTAGGACGTTAAAAAAAGTGCCAAATGCAAAATTTTGGCCTAAAACTTAATTGTTAAACTTGTTAGACAAAAAGTATAAAAGGCAAAGTTGTGCAGAATTTTACGCTGATTCGAATGGTATATTTTGTTTTTCGAAATTCGGCCAAAAAGTTCGAAATATCCCATAAAAACCGTATTTTTCGGTATTTCGGGAAAATTTCGAACTTTTTATTAGAATGTTGGAAAAAATTTTATACCATTCGAATCAGCATAAAATTCTGAACAATTTTGCCTTTTATACTTTTTGTCTAACAAGTCTAACAAAAAAATTTGTATTTGGCACTTTTTTAATGCCCTAGCACCGTCCAATTCAAACATGCTTGGGTTCATCTTTTAGCTAATTTTTTGAGATTAAACTCATTTTTCTAGGTTCCTTTGAACCAAGTTATAGCGAGAGCCGCAAATGTTGTACAACCGTTTAATTCAAGGATTCCCATTTGGCGCCTTTCGCTAAAACGACTCAGCACGAGTTGTTTTATTTACACAAAAAATCAAACCCCTAATAATGACAAATTTCGGATTTAAGTTTGGTCTTAAACAATATAATCAAATCATAGAAAGGGGGTTCTTCAAAAGAAAATAAGAATTAAAAATTCGGAACTCGAAGCTTGGCTGATTTTCAATGAGAAATATTTGAAAGATTTTTTATTTCTCTGTGAAAATGAAAAGTGATTTCATAGAATGAAGGATAAATTCGTAAAAAAGTGAAAGGCCAAGAATGGGCAATTTTGAGAGATCAAAGATCAGCAGAAGGTTGAGCAAATGATGTAGAGCATCAACCACTTGAGATGGGGCCAGAACAGGAACAACACCAGCCCAAAGAGCAGCAGAGACATGCCGACAAGCCAGCGCCAACTGTTGGTCTCCATCTCGTCGATCAGCGCCATGCCGGCGCGCCAGCGCCAGCAGAGCACCCTGTTCTCCGACTGCTCAATGGACTCCTCGATTTTCTTGAACCGATCATTGCACACCAGCGTACCGATCTGGAGAGAAATGGTGCTCCCTGTCATTGTGCGAATAAAATGCCAATAAGGGTCTATAAGGATTGTTATATATTTTTTTAATCTTAATTGGGCATCACTATGTCGTTACAAAAAAAAATTCCAAAATGGGCGTTACAAAAAAAAGTTCAAACCCCAAAAACTTCTCCAAAACTTTTTTAAAAAACTTGCTAGGCTAGAACAGGGCGGCCAACTCGATTCTCGAAAAACATGGCAAACTGCCTGAAAAACATGGCATTTACATGGCAAAATTTTGCAAAAAACATGGTATTTACATGGCAACCATTTTAAACAATAAAAATTTCAATAATAACATTTATTATTTACGTTGATATTTTTCTGCGCTTTTCCATTATTCAAAAGCTCGTTTTTAAATAGGAATTCATTTTTAAAGGGGTAAAAAGAGAAAAAGTTAGGCCCTCCCTTAAGAAAATTGATCATTATTTTCAAAAATGAATTTAAATTCTAGAGGGGTAGCGGCGCCGGTCCCGATAGGGCCGGCGGAGAAAATTTTGAGAATTCAGCCTCTATTTAGCCCTTTTCCCTAAGAAAATTGGTCAGTATTTACTATTTATTCCAAATTCATTGTATGGAGGTGCCGGCGGCCCCGATAGGGGCCGCCGGAGAAAATTTTAAAGTTTGGCACGATTTTGTTAAGAAATTTGTTCATTTTTTTCTCAACTTTTACCCTTAAATCAACAAAAATCAAAAAACATGGCTAAAAACATGGCAACTTCAAAAACATGGCAAAAAACATGGCAAATTTTCAAAAACATGGCATTTGCCATGTTTCCAGGGTAAATTGGCCGCCCTGGGCTAGAATCCCAGCGATTAAGTTGTGCTGAATTTTATGCTCTTTTTATGGTATTTTGGTTTATCAAAATTTGAACAAAAGTTCGAAATTTTCGTAAATTTTTATACTTTTGGTTTTGGTCAACTGGTCTAACAAAAAAGTTTTTAGGGAAGGTATTGGGTTTTGGCACTTTTTTGTAACGACCCAGCACCAAAAATGGTACTACCCTGTCATTGTGTCGAAAAGTGCCAAAAGGGCGTCTAGACAAGGAATGTTTTCTGGGTAAAATTCCAGTTTTTATTGTCATTTTCCCAAATTAATTTTATAAACAAATTTGTATTTTATGCCCTTTTGTTGTAGTTTTGATCTTTTGATGTCATAATTCTAGCCGATGCCGCATTATGCATATCGGCTAACGATGCCACACCAAACATTTGTAGTTTAATGGGTGTGACCTTGTTGTGTATTCACCCAGAATACAAACAAGTCGAATAAAATAAATAATAATTCGAATGACGAATTAAGTTCCAAAATAATAGAATAATAATAAATGTATTTATTGGTCGAATAAATAACAATTCTATGAATAATTGGGAAGTGAATAATAAGGAGGAAGGGAAGGAATTTATATACGAAGCGGGCAGGGAAATGTCACAGTTCAAATGGGGTAATTGGCGCTAGAAAACAATCGTTTTAAAATCAATTCAAATGCTAACCCAATACCCAACAGACCTAATCCCACTTCGTCCGTCCGATGAGACGTGAGTTCGAATTATCAGCCACGAAATGTCGTTTTAAGGACGAAATAAATAATCAGAAAATTTTTAAACCTTTTTGAAATATTATTATTCAAAAAAGGTTGGTCTTTACTTTTAGCGGAATTTGGAGCAACATCGAGGTCAACATGGATAGGTGCTGCTTATTTGTACTTTTCTGCGACACGATAATAGACACCAAAAAGTTTAACTTTTTCAAAAATTCCACAAATATGGATTTTTCTTAAAATTCCCAAGGATATTATGCTCGAATTTTCATCAGAAAAATTTGGGCCAAAATAACATGTAGCCCCCCCCCTTCTGCATGGCTTACCTTCTGCTCCAGCTCGTGCATCTTGCGCTGGGCGTACACCATCAGCTCCACGCGTTTCATTTTCTCAAGTGCCGCGAGTGTGCCAAACCCGTGCTGCGCGTTCTCCCGCTCCGCCTCCTCCGTCAGCTCGCCCATTCGCCGCTCCAGCTCGCGACTGTTCTCCGCCAGTGTCTCCTTGCCCTGCTCCAAGTGCTTCCACAGCTTTTTGTTCTCTCGCGCAAGTGTCTCCTCCTGCTTCACCGCCTTCTCGTACAGATACTTCATCTGAAGCTTTGCGAGCACGCCATGCAAACCGCGTTGCGCGTTCTCCTGCTGCTCGTCGATGCGCCGCTTCAGCTCCGCCACCTGACATATATGTAAGTTGGTTGGAAAAAAGAGTTATGTGTCAAACTCATGAGAGATAAAAAATTTTGTATAAAACGAGGCTGAAAATATATGGTAAGAGGTAAAAGTAAAAAAAATGCAGAAAATCATCTAAAAATTGGGCTGTTAAAGAAGACTAAAAATTGGGCGCCGGAGAAACGGATTGAATCGTCAATTTTATGAAGCGAATGACTTCTATTTTATATTATCTTTTCGCGGCGAGGAAAAAAAGGAAAAATGAGAGATAACATTGACAGACACTGTAAATTAGGTCAGAGGCTCGGAATTCTCTAGCTTTTCTACGCTGATTATATTAACTTCAACTTATGGCTTGGTCAATTTTTTGGATTTTCGTGAAATTCAGCTCCACCCCCTCCCCTGGCTCCACCCGTATATGTATTGATGGTCCATGTCCATATTTTTTTATTTCAATTCAATTAAAATTAAAATAGTCTCTCGATAGAAATTGACTTTTCTACGATCTTTTGAAGCGAATTCCTTCTTGCAAAATAGCACATAAAAAGTGGATAAATCGAGGAAAAAGAAACAAATAAAAATAATTTAACATAGAATGTTTTCGCGTCATAAAATCCTAGCGCCAAAAATAAAATTTGATTTCTACAGGATTTTTACGCCGATTTTAACTTGATTTGTCCTTTCCTAACCTCAGAACCAAAATGGGTGCACATCAATTCCGCGGCGTCGTTTCCCCGCCGCATTATTTTCGCGCCAAACATTGAAATTTGCATTTTTATTTTTATTTTTTAGTTTAAATTGAAAAAACCAAAGCCCCTGTGTCGGCTCCGGATCCGCCTTCCCGGATCCCCCCCCCCTTACGGTCTCCATCTGCTGCTCGTGCCCCGCCTGCTTTTGCACCATCTCCTTGCACAGGTGGTTCACCTCCTTACGGTGCTGCGCAAACTTCGCATCTACAAATCTCTTCGTGAACGAAATCTCCATGCTGGCCTGCTTGCGTTCCGCTTCCTGCGTGAGATGTGATTTTTGAAGGAAAATGGATGAATTTTTTGAAAAATTGGCCAGAAATTGATTTTAGGAATAGGGGAAAGCTGGATTTTGAGAAAAGTGACTAGCGCATATAAATAGGCTGAGTCGTGGTCCGAAAATTTTTTCGGGGATCGATGAGCAAAAAATAATAATAAAACGCGTTTTGTTGGTTGAAATTTTAGGTCTTTTATTTAATAAATGAGTATTTTTTCTAATTTTCTTTAAAAAACGAACCGAGTAACGTGTCCAATTGCATGAAGAAAATGACATTATATAGTTTATAAAAATTGTAATTTCTAAAAATTAATGGCGATGTTTTTTAGTCTGAGAATTATATATTTTTTATTTATATATTATTTAAACATTTAATGAAATGTGCACGAAAAAACATGCATGGCATAAACATATATAAAATTGTAGAATCTAAAAAAAGCAAAGAAAAAGTTAGAAATTTTTCGAATTATCGAAAATTACGGTTTTTCAAAAAAAAAATCAAAGTTTTCAAGGAAATTTGAAAAACTAAAAGATCATAAGCTATGCACAACTATGCTTTTTATAGTTTTGGTCTAACGAGGTTTAAAATAAAGTTTTCCCTGCAATTTTCCCTCACTGTCGAATTGTCCGGACATGGTTTGAAGTAGAGATCGGCAAAATTTTAAAACCTGGGTATGGGTTCTGGGTTTCAAAAACATCTGGGTTTTTCTGGGCAAAAACCCCCAGAAAAACCCAGGTCAAAATGGGCCTGGGCCCAGTCTGAGTCTGGGTTTTTTCATAATGTGTGATTTTGAAAATTCAATTCATAAAAATGGAAAAAATAGTGTAAAATATCAAGGTAAGGTAAAATAAATGAATTAATATATTACAAAGTTGGAGTAAAAAAAATTCAATTTTACCAAGAAATTTTGTATTTTTTCAGAAAAAAATCTTTAAAATCGGCAATTTTGAAAAACCCAGACCCAGAAAAACCCAGGTCTGAACGCCTGGGTCTGGGTTTTTTGGGTTTAGAAAAACCTGAGTCTGGTTTTTTCAGGGCAAAAAACCCAGAAAAAAACCAGACCCAGAAAAACCCAGACAAGCCCAGACCCAGAAAAAAACCCAGAAAACCCCAGGCTGGGTCCAGATCCAGACCCAGGCCGATCTCTAGTTTGAAGTTGAAGGTTTTGTTTTGACCATTCTGCTGAGGGTACAGTAATCAAAAAAAATATGGAAGGAAGTCAACACTACGCCAATAATTTCAATTTTCAAAGTATGAACCAAGTTTTTCTTGAAGGCAGAGAACGCGGAGATCCTCGAGAAATTTAAATTACTCAAGAGCGCGACAAAATGCTGACTCGGAATTTCCAAAATTTTAAAATCCAGCTAGAAAACCAGGTAAACCTTATTTAGATTCTTTGGAAAATTCAGTTTTACTAATTCTTTAAATCTTTCCACAGAAACTGGTGCTCAGTCCAATAATGATGAAGTGATAACATGCTTCAGATTTTCGACTTTTTTGGATAGAAATTTATTTTAAAAAATAAAAATAAATAATAAATATTTAAAAAATCCAAATTCGAATCATTGCCAATTTTAATGAGTAATTTTTCAAAAAAAATTCTTCATAAAGAATAATGATTTCATAGAATCGGAGAATAATCAATAAAGGAAGTGAATAGCCAAAAATGGGCAAGCTTGCACAAATTTAAGAACCGGAAAGTGAATATTGAGCTTCAAAAACATCAAGAAAAAATGGAAAGCATCAATCGCTCGAGATGGCCCCAGAACAGGAACAACACCAGACCAGCGACCAGGACCACGCCAGCACGCTTTCTGTGATGGAGAATAGGGAAAGCAAAAAAAATAAAATGAAAGAAAAGAGCAGAAGAGGAGGAGGAGAGTTACATGAATAAATGTTTGGTTTGTTAATAAAATTTTTAAAGTAATTTCAATGAATTTTTAATTTTGAGATCATTAAAAACGCTCTGGAAAAAGTTTTCTTTTGCAGCTTACGGAACCTGATTTCGTTCTCTCTTTTTTTTAAGTGTTTTCTCCGATAAGAGGATTTATAAGTTTCAGTGATCCGAGGAGTTTTCGAAAAAATTCAACTTTAAAATTGTTTAAAAAATTATTCGCCTCAAAATTTTCTATTGCGATTAAAAAATTTTCCAACTGTTTAAAAAGCTAAAAAAAATTCAACTTTAAAATTGTTTAAAAAATTATTCGCCTCAAAATTTTCTATTGCGATTAAAAAATTTTCCAACTGTTTAAAAAGCTAAAAAAATTCAACTTTAAAATTGCAAAAAGTTGAGCGGACTAAATTTAAAAGTAATAGCAATCAAATTTTTTATTAGAAAAATTGGCCTACCTCGTGCCAGAGAAACCAAGGGAGTTCAGACACGCCTTCGTCGAGTCCAATGCCACAGCCATCAGATACAATGCAATTTTCAAAAGCTCCACCACAATATTGGCACCGCTGAAAATTTTTTTTTAATAATTTTTATAAAAGAAATAAATTCAATTTTCCAGGGCCTTGTCTATGGCGTAAAGCTAGAATAAAGAATTTAGAAAAAAAAATTCCGACCTGAACATCAGAGAATTCCACGGAGATCTTCGGCGTTCCAGAGCGGCCTGACTTTCGCGCCAGCTGGTCTCCATGCGGACCACCCGGTTCTCTGTCTGCTCAATTGACTCTTCGATTTTCTTGAACCGATCATTGTACTGATAATCCATCTATAGTAAAAATTTAAATTATAAAAGATTGAAATTTAATGGAAATTCTAAAAAATAGAATTCAAATTCAAAATAACAGGTATAATTATAATTATTTAGGAAGTTCAAACCACAACAAATAAAACCGAAATTAATGTAAAAGAAGCCGATTCGATTTTCAAAAATTTTATTTCCTTGATTTTCAGAAAATAGAATTTATGCAAAAAATTAATCATTTTCATAATAAATTGTAAAATTGGGAGTTAAAAAAATAATACGAAATTGGGAGTTAAAAAAATAATACGAAATCTTTAATTATTAAAATTGTGAATTCCTAAAATTGACGATTTTTTAATAAAAATTAAGACCCACCCTGATTCCGATCATGTTCAACTCGTTTTTCAGTTGTCTGATTTCATTCTGGTGCAACTCCGTTGTTTCGTTGATCGTTTGTTCCAAATGCTGAAAATTGTATTTATATATATTTTTTTTAATTTTTTTTGTCACCTGTATTCTAAAACGAGAGTTCACAATTTCGTTCTCTTGGCTCCTCAGTTCGGCCTCCGTTTCTTTCTAGAGAAAAAATTGTTAGATAAAAAATAATTTTACACAAAAGTTATTATTTTGAAAGTTTCTTTTCAATTTTGAAGTGAATGAATTTTTAGAAATTTTTTGCTTTCTTAAAATATTTTTAAAGGAGTTCTTATTTGTAGGAAATAGTTTTCTTTTCAAAATTTTCTTTATCAAAACCTCGCCTTGAAAGTGTCCATCTCGTGCTGCAATGCTGCATAGCGCTGGCGCAGGGCGCGGTAGCCACTGCCCTCGGGTGCAGGTGCGCCTGCATCCTCCTTCGACGGCGATCCGTCGCCGTTGTTGAACTCGACATCCACAACAGGTTTGGGTGGGGAGGAAATGCCCAATTGATTCTTGGCGGGACGAAGTTCTCTAATAAAATAATTAAATTTGAATCTAAAAATTCCTAGAAAATTAGCAAAATAAATTAAAACCGACCTCTGCCCAGATCCAGATGGTTCTCGCTGTATTGCTGTTGCTGGCTGTTGTGCATTCGGGTCATAAAATGTGGATTTCCCAACGGATCTCGTGCCATCTAAAATTTTTATTTAGAAAAAAATTCCTGTAGGCGTGTAGGTCATAATGATTCTCGACGATTTTGATTGTATATTTTTTAAAAATTATTGTTAATTAATTTTAAGCAAACCTCTGATATTTTTAATGCTGAAAATGAAAATTTTTGGTGTCTTTTTAGTAAAGCTTAATTTTTTGTCAATTTTTTAAATTTTTTTAAAAGGTTTATTTTTTTGTCGAACTAATTAATTAAAAATACCTATGCGCAAATTTTTAAGAAAAAATTATTATTATTATTACCTGTTGGAGATACAGAATCAACGCGTTGGGGCAGCGCTTCGGTTGATCCGCCAAATACATTGTTGCGCAACACCCGTTGTGCAATTCCCAACGGCGCCTGCACAAGGTTCGCGCCGGTACGCCTGACGAAAAAATTTGCATAAAATTAATTAAAAAATTTTTAGTGAAAATTTTCTAAATTCCGTCCATCTAAATTTAAAAAAATGTTTTCAGACCAATTTGGCATGTATGGTAAAAGCAACGCCGGTTCAATTCCGTTATGGAAATTTGATTTTTCCCGTAATTTTTTTTACTTGATCCCATGGCCAACACTGTGCAGGAATCGCCCACTGCTGCTCCGGTTGAAGGCTGATGATGAATTAACCGACAAATTCGCACCATTTTCTGAATTGTCCAACTCGGACAACCGACGCTCATAGTCGTCAAGTTTTTTCTAAATTTTATATTTAAGGGTAAATTAAATACAAATTTTTAAGACGATTTTCAATAAGATAATGTGTAAAACCTGAAGTTTTTCTGCCTCCTGCGTGTGCTTTTTGTTCTGCTATAAAGATGAAAAATTTTCCGCAAAATGGGAAAATTAAAGAAATTCCAAACTTTTTCGAAATGGGACTTGATTCGCGCAATTTGAGGGTTGACTGGCTGATGTGAGGTGATTTTCAGGAATCTAAAATTTATTTTAAATTATAATCAATTTCAATTTTTCTACTATTAGAACTCTTTTTTAAATTATGAAAAATCAATTCAAGAATATTATTTTCTCTCGATTTGGAATTCAAAAAGGGGGCAAAAATGAATCCAACTCATTTTAGACCTATTTTTTAATTTTGTTAGATTCGAACCAACCAAAAAGAGTAAAAAATATATAAGGTT
>LDKF01001972.1:5872-17998 GCA_001026735.1 Rotylenchulus reniformis
AATAAATAGTAGAATATTGATTAATAAAAAATATATTTTTTAAGGTTTTGTTTAGCTGCTGTCCCCCCCCCCTCCTGCTGGATCCCTCCTCAAACTAGAAAAAAATTCATTTTTCATTCGTCAAAAGACATCCCTGAAGTAATTTTTATAATGAATCCGATTATGACTCCATTTTCACATAATGCGTCATTTGACGTCACTTTTTGAAGTTGACGTCAAAAAATTTTATTGTAACATTACCTAAAAACGACTTCCCTGTGGTATTTTTTGACGCTGAATCCGACACATTACGTCAAAATGGACGTTAGAATCGGATTCAGTGTCAAACCTCTTGAGGAAAAATTACAAAAAAAAATCAAAAATTTTTGGCTGGGTTCTAGGGGGCACCAGCTAAATAAGTAAGTTTTTAAATATAATTAAAGAAACAATTGAAGGATAGTTGTATAAAATAAAAATAAATTCTACCTCTTACACAGAAAAAATATGTATAAATTACTTGTATATTTTATAATATTTTTTGGATACTTCTATCCCACTAAATCCACCAAACTAAATAACAATATCGATAATACGAATTTAACCGATGCAACAAAAAATCTACAGCATAATACGGATGGTCAATGGCAACTTCTCGATGTTGTCCGCCCCTTTATGCAACCGCAACAAGTTGCACGACGGGATAATCCAATCAAAGTTCAAGAATTTGCGCAACTCTTTTCTCATCAACCCAAACAAGTTTCCTAAGATTTCATCGAATTAATGAAGGCCGAAAAATTCGACATCAGAAAAAGGAAATTTGGGCACTAGTTTAGAAAACACTTTTTGAAAAACCATTAAAAGGATACCCCCTTTTAGGCAAAAAATAAATTTTTTTGTTTTTTCCAAGTCTTTCGGTCAAAAAGCAGTAAAAAGTTAAAAAAATTGAAAGAAATTTTTGGTTTTCAAGTTAAAAGGGAATTTAGGCGTTTTCAAAAAGTCCTTCCTTTTAACTAGTATCGAAATTTGAGCAAAATTTGGAACTTCGAAATGATGGAAAAATTATAAACTAAAGCGACGAGTTTGTCAATTCTAAACTTCGATAAGGCTTCAGATTTAAAGTTTAATTTTTTTAGTCGAATCCTTCGCCATGTCGAACTTTCCTTATTTTTCCGAAAAAAATCCTGATGTCGAATTTACCGTCCGCCAATTTAATAAGGTTGTACAACCACCCAATTACCAATTCGTTTGTAAATCGCGCCTTTGTGAGGATGAACAAAAATTGTTACAATCTGCTGGAAATGCAAAGAAACAAAATAAATTTCCTTTTGATTTTTCTTTGGATGATGGAAACAAAATGAAAATTGAGGATAGTCTAAACAAGAAAGGAAATTCGACTTTCGAAAATTTTCAAAATTGCCGGGAAGGAGATCAAGTTTCGACCTCATCATCATCAGCAATAAATCAACAAATTCAAAGTTAGTAATTAATTACATTATTCTTAATATTTAACTTGATTTCTCATTTTATTCCGATGAAGGATTTCTTGAATATAAGAACATTATTAGTAATTCTTAGGAAACAGAAAATAAATTTTCCCCTTACATTAACAAATATTAGTTTTAGGTTAGATTGGCAGTGAAAACTAATAAGCTAAATATCATATATTCTTCTTGTAAAAATGCTATTTCTTTTTTTTAAATGCTAATTTATTATTTTCTCGTTAAACAGTAATATTCAATGAATTAAAAATTATTATTTAATAGGAATGCATCAATTCTCAACAATAATTTGAATTTTTTAAAATTAATTTAATTAGTTTATCACAATTATTTTTCAGAAAAAATAATTTACGATAAAGAACAGAGAAGGCAAAAGATGCAAGAATACTGTGAGATTAAACTTAAAAATATCAATCTTAAAGATAAACATATCGCAAATATGTTGAAAATCAAACAACATCTTCTACCAGGGTGGAAAAAAGAATTTCCATGTGATGGTCTCAAAAGTACACCTCTACTTATTTTAAATTCTTAACTTAAATAAGAAGCAGAAATTTTCAAATAACTTGAAAAATTAAAAAAAAAAGAAAAACTAATCTATTGTGCCGAAGGGTCGTTTCGGCTAAAAGTGACAGAATGGATTTTTTTATGAAAAAGCTTTCAAATTATTACATGTAAAAAATGCAAATTTTGTTTCATATTTTATGGACTAGCTATTTTTTATCTCATATTTTCGGCATGGAATAGCCTTTTTGCTGCCTAAGTCATCTTTTTTTTAAAACTATTTCATAATTTTATTTTTTAATCCCTAAAATGATATTTTTTCACTTTTGAAAACATCATTTTTCGTTTTTTAAGTAACTAGCTATTTTTTAAAGTAATGACATAAAGGACCGACTTTTTGTTTTTAGCGTAAAATTTTCTATAATTATCGAAGTGATTGTTTTAAATTTCTGCATTTAATGTACATAGTGTTTTCTTATTTTCTTTCTCGGCTTTAACGAGAAGGGACATGTAGAATGAAGTTTCGGCGTAAAACATCATTTTAATTCCCTGTCAAGAATGAGAAAATATTCCTTTTCTTTGACCCAATCAGCCCTAATTGTGTATAATCTTTAAGTTATGCCATTTCTGTAAAATAACAAAAATGTTTAATGCTAAAAAGGAAAAATTTTCGTTTAGCACCCTTTGATACTTTTGTTTTAAATTCAATTAAGTATTTTTCCATAAATATCCATTTTGGGCCGAAACGACATAGCATCCTAATCTACTATTAATATTGTAGAAAAATTAAAATTAATTTATTTTTTAAGTTTCAAAGGAATTTTATATCCTTTAAATGTACAAATATGCAATATAAAAAATTCAAATTTTAAATTAATTCGCAAAACAACCCATATAAATATATTTATTTTAATATGTAAAATATAAAAAATGTATTTAGTAAAAAAGCTCAGAAAACGAACCAATAGAGAACAGCGAAGAACATTGGTGCAAAAATACAACCAAATGAAAGCAGAGGATCACAATCTTAATGATTCTGAGATTGCAGAAAAAATGGGCATTGGTCCCAGTTTATTATCAACTTGGAAAACCGAGTTCTATAGTCAAAATGTCTTTAGCGAAATTCAAGGTTTTAAAATGGATTAAAAATTATTTTTACATAATAATCAATTTATTCGATAAAATCTCTGGCTATAAAAATATAAAACATTTTTTATTAATTACTCTTTCGTTTATAATATTTTAAGTAGTGAATATTAATTTATTTAATTCATCAAATCAATTATACATAACAAGTTATCCGGTTAAATTTTTTATTATATATATTAATATAGAACAGGCTAGATAAAGCATTTTTTGCATTAAGTAAAATTATTTATAATACCCAATTAAATATAATTACTGAAAAATAATAATGTTTAATTTATACATTTTTTAAATAATGAATAGAATATTAAGTTAGTCAAAATTTAAAGTATAGTTTATTACAGGGATCGGATCTGAAAATTTTCAAAATAAGAACAACAGGCTCAAAAAATAAGATTTTATGGTCAAAAATAAGAACATTTTGTATTTGGCTTCCAAGTTAGGAAAAAAATCAATTTATTCATTCAATTTTATATCAAACTTGGGTTTTTCTCCATAATCTGTTTTGTTTTTTTTTCTCCATAATCTGTTTGAACAATTTATGGGTTGAAATAAGCACATAATAAAATCTTTTACGAATTTTGAACCCTTTAAGAAACAGTTTTGCGCGGTGCCGGCGGTCCCGACAGGGGCCGCCGGAGAAAATTTTGAAAATTTAGATCTGTTTTCTTAAGAAAAATGATCATTTTTAATGGTGCTGGAATGTTTAAGATTTTAAGGTAAAATGATGCAAATATGAATGAATTCTCGTTGCATCAAGCAAAAGATGTTTATTCGCGTGTTGAGGGGTGCCGGCGGTCCCGACAGGGGCCGCCGGAGAAAATTTCGCGTTTTTAGATCATCTTCCCTTAAGAAAATTGAACATTTTTTGTTGCTTAGAATTTTTTCCAGAAGTTATTTCATGATAATAAGAGGTGTCGGCGGCCCCGATAGGGGCCGCCGGAGAAAATTTTGAATATTAGACCTTTTTCCTTAACAAAATCGCTGATTTTTTGAATAAATTCTTCCAAAAATAAGGACAAGGGTCCAAAATAAGAACAAATCTTACAAATAAGAACATTTAAAATTTGTAAGATTAGGACCCTCAAAATAAGAACAAATCTTATAAATAAGAACATATCCGATCCCTGGTTTATTATGAAAAATAAAGAAACCATTTTTTGAATTAAGAAAGGTTTTTGCGCCTATTAAAAAAAGCATTTAATTTAATTAATATTTGATATAATTTTCATAATTCCATTTAGATTTTTATGAATACTAAGCAATTTTTGATGAATAAAATTTTCAGGTAATATAATAAACTTCGAATCATATTCCAATAATCGTGCCCCAAAATGGTATATGCATTGAAACGATCAAGAAAAAAACTACCTATACTGTATTTGTTCATATAATGATGAGAATAAAAATGAGTCTTAAATTATGATTTATTAAAATTATTTGATATATTTGGCTTTTGCTATTATGTCATTTTGTAATAAAAAAATTTAAACAATAAAATTTCCCGCATTTCCTTATGATTTAAATGTAATTTTTTTACGGGGATCCACCACTTTGTATCTAGTCGCGTGATTTTGCAACTTCATAGAAAAATGAAATATTATGGCTCGAAAAAACCATGGGGTAATTTGTGTTTTGCCTTGTTAATATACAGAATTTCTGATTTTTGGCTTTTATCGAATTTACACGAAAAAAGAAATTTTATAAATGTCCGAAAAATCGTGATTTTTTATCGAAAATTTAATTCAAAAACCAAAAGAAATAATTTTTTACATCTCATAATATCTAAATTAGCAATAAAAAAGTTTAAATTTTTATTCGGAGGCTTTTAATTTTTAGCAGTGATTTATAAAAACAAAAAGGTGCTATTTGCCCCAATTTAATTAAGTCAAATTTCTATGCAAATTCAAAATGAGCTCATAGATTTTCCTGAATTAAAATTCAGTAAAAATCGAATCCAAATGAGTTTTAAAATTACAAAAATTCAATACTATGCTTAAAAATCAATAATAAGAATTTTTCAATTTATATTTAAATTCCAGTATGATATCATTGTATGACGATATTTGTAATTAAAAATCATTATACTTTTTGTTATCATAAAAATATTGTACCGAATTGTAACATAATAAAACAAAATAATTCAATAATATTTTGGTTAGAAACTTATTGCTATAAGGAAATGTTGTTATATAAAAACGATCAAAAAATTTGTGAAAATTCGTTGACTTTTTGTAAAAATTCTTTTGTGAAATTTTGTATTTTTATTTTTGAAATTTTCTGATGTATTAAAAATTTTGAAATTTTTTGGAGCCGGAGTCAAATCGGAGTCGGAGCCGGAGCAAAAATTTCTCGGAGCCGGAGCCCAGAGTCGGAGTCGGAGCAAAATTTTTTCAGAACCGGAACCCGGAGTCGGAGCAAAATTTTCCCGGAGCCGGAGCTCGGAGTCGGAGCAAAAATTTCTGATTTTAACAACACTGACTAAAAATGAATATAATTATATTTAACGTTACTGAAACATTTGTCTATAATTTTACCACATAAATTATGGTATAAAATGAACAATAAAATTATTTCCTTAACTTTCATGCATGATTATGTTATATAAAGTAAAATATAAATAAAATAAGTTAATGTATTATATGATTTATAATTGTTCTGTGTCATTACAAAAAATCAACATCAACATGGACATTACAAATTTTTTTTATCAAAACTCAAAAGTGACATTACAAAAAGAATGGCGTTACAATAAATAATTACAAAATTCAACAACTCAAAAAAAAGATTCATAATATGTTAGTAGTCCCCATCAAGTTCAAGAAGTCGCACAACTTTTTCATCAACAAAATAATATTGATCGACCTTTTATCAACCTAACAATGTTGCTCAACCTCCTCATTATCATCATTCGCAACTTGAAGAGATTATTAGCATCGCAACCAACATCAGAAAGTTGCGCTAGCTGTCCACGATCCTAGGAAGTTGCGCAACTTTTACCAAAGCTTCATGATGAAGTTTCAGAATATTCCCACAACCGCCAATCCGAAGGAGTTGTACAACAAGTCCAGGCATTTTCTCAAACTCTACTGCAACCAGTCGATGTTTCAAAACATCAACCGCAACTTGATGAAGTTGTACCAAATCAGCATGAGATTGCGCAATCCGCTCTATCTAATGCTATGCAACTTTTATCGGAAGTTGAAGATCGGAAGAAACAAAATTAAGAGCTGGCCGAAGGCCGGCTCTCATTTGTGTTCGAATCCAGGTTGAGCAAGGGTGGGAAAATTTGAAATCGATATAAAAAGTTAAAATCTATTTAAAGATTGCTTCTTTTTATTTTTATAAAATTTCCCATATTTTTCTGAATAGAAATGCTTTTTATACCTTTTGATTTGGTTTAAAAATAAAAAAGTTATAAATAAAAAACGGTTTAAAATCTTTCTCCGTGGGTCCGTGCGTCCGCATAAAAATAAAACTCCTATTTCCAGCGCGCGAAGCGTCGAAATTTTATCACCCAGTTGGCAACTTTTTACGAGAAATTCAATGGCTTAATCAGATTTTCGAAAAGCATTGTAATTGTAGTTGTAAATTGCGATTTCGATTTGTAAATTTGTAAAAATTTTACAATCGACTCAATAAAGTTCAAAATCGATTTTTATGCTTTTGTTATGTGTTTTCAGTTAAAGTACAATTGTAAAATTGCAATTGCAAAATTGTAAAATTTTTACAATCGCCTCAAAAAAGTTCAAAATCGATTTTTATACTTTTGTAATGTGTTTTTTAGTAAAAATACAATTGCAAAATTGTAGAATTTTATAATCGCTTCAAAAATGTTCAAATCAGTGAAATTTCAATATTTAACTTTAATACCTATATAAAAAGTCAAATATCATGTTGTCGTACTTATCAAATTGCTTCGCAATTTAATGAAGCAAGTGAAATTCCATCGCAGTAGAAAACGGGGTTTTTAATGAAGTGCTCATTTGTGTTCACTCCATCCGATTCAGAGCCAATGAAGGTAAAGAAATAGAAAGGGTCATTCGGATCGGAGTGAATGAAGGTGAGAAAATACGAAAAAACACAAATGCGGCGTCATTGAATAGGATNCAAAAAGATGTTCAACATCGAAATTCTCCTGAGATAGGAAGGAAATGAGAGAACCTTCTGGAGGAAATGAGAGAACAATACCCGGTGTAGATTGTAGATTGCTTTAATGGTTTATTTGCGATTGTTGCAGTTTATTTTGTTAAAATTTTTGAGAATCTGTGATAGGACGCATAAAAGTTTTTTTGGGACGCATATTCTGTGATGGGACGCATAAAACTTTTTTGGGACGCATATTCTGTGATGGGACGCATAAATTTTTTATGGGACGCATATAATGCGATGGGACGCATATTATGACATGGGACGCATAAAGTGCAACTTAGCCAAAATGCGATTTTTTGAAAATTCTCAAAATGAATTGAAAGAAAAGGAAGTTTCCAGTTGAAAAACAAAGTTATTTTTTAAATAATTATAATTTTATATATTTAATTAATCTAAATTACCAACTTTTTATATAAATTAAATTTGTTTATTTCAGTTGAATTTTTCACAAAAAAGAGCAGAGAAAGAAAATCATGCAACTATACTATGAGATTATACAACCAGCCCTTCTATCAATATGGAAAAAAAGAATTTCCAGTTCCCACTGGAGTTCAAAATAGTAATGCAATTATTAATCCATGTTTTATTTAAACTTAAAAATGTATATAGTTTGTAAATAATAAAAATATTAGAAAAATTTCATTATAAATTTTGCACATCCGGAAAAAATAAAAAATAATAAAAAAATTAAAAACTTAAAACTTTTTTCCTTTTTTTCATACCTTAAATCTTTTTATAAAAAAAATTATCTAAAATATAAAAAATTTTATATTTTATATTTTAGACCTAAGTTTCATACCCTAATTCTTTTTTTGTAAAAACCTAGCACCCTTCAGATTAAACAACCTCTGCCATTTTTCAGAAAAGTTATGGTTTCCGCTGTATAAAGTTTCATTGTGTAAAAACGTTCGAAAAAGTGTTTTAATAAATAGGCTTTAACTTTTATGCTTAATTTTGTTTATGCTCACTTTTCGTATATAAAATAACAAGTTTTGCATATTTATTTCAGCAAACAAGTTCAAAAGACGATATTTTACGAATAGAAAAGAACGAAGAAAAATGATACAAAAATATTACAAAATAAAATCAGAGGACCATAATCTTAGAGATTATCAGATTGCAGAAAAAATTAGCATAAAATTAAGGTCGTATGACCTTTTTAACGTCCCCTCTAAATGCATATAATTGTGTAAAATTTTATAAATGTATTTCTTGTTAAAAACGTTCAAAAGCCAATAAGCTACGGCAATTGAATAATCGTACTGGTCCATTTGGGTGAAAAGTGTAAGCATAAGCATACATAAAAAAGTGCCAAAATTAAAAAAAATTCCGGCGGATTTTATCTGGGCCGCTGATATTTCATCGTGACACACATTTAATAGTGAACTTATATGTAGGTATATTCATAGTGAACTAATGAATTAGGGGGGAAATATTGATTAAAATTTATTTAGTTTTTAGTCCTAAAAAATTCATATAATAAATTTTTTCAAATAATTATTGCGCAATTTTGGGATTAAATAATACTAGAAATTTTATGCATTCAATTAACTAATTAATTAATTAATTTTTAATTTGTCGATGATTCAAAATTTTGAAAGTTTATGAATGAAATTGGGCTGCAATTGAAAGAGAGATACTTAGGGTGTAACATAAGTTCTGTCCCTCATTCTTCGAGGCGTTTTAGAAAATCCATAACTTGGTATTTATCAATCAATTTTCTTGAACTTTTTTTATTTTTAGAGCAAGTTCTTCTCTTTCATTTTTGCGAGAAAAATCGATTTTAATCTTTCATTTAGAGAAGTTATGATTTTTTCCTCTTATAGGCCCTAAATTGACATTTGACCATATTTTTTCTTCTCTAGAAAGCTCATTTTTACCCATAATATTCAACAAATTGTGCTCTATCTGAATACCTTTTAAATTGGTTCTCTAGCCCTTTTTATTATTGAGAAAAACTTGATCCAACATGGTCATGTCAAAAATGACCACTGGTTATATTTTGCCTAAAAACTACCCTGAATTTTAAGAAAGGGGTATTGATCTTTTGTGTGAAAAATGGGAACTTATCATCGATCATAATATGGATATTTCGAAAATTGATTATATTCTATTTGGCTTTTAAATAATTATTTTTATATCATATGTGAAAAAGGGACAGAACTTATGTTACACCCTAAGTAGTATATTCATTTGAAATCGTAGAAAATAATTTTTAATAGATTTTATTATTATGTAAATGTATAAATTTTCTTAAAATAATATTTCTTTTTTTGAATTGTGGATTTAGATATTTCAATGTAAATGTTCTTTCGACTGGATTAAATTGAGGCAAATGGCATCTTCTTGTTTTTATAAATCACTGCTAAATATTAAAAAACGTCCTCATAAAAGTTAAACTTTTTTATTGTTAATTTATGAAATTAAAAGAGATATGTCGCAAAAAATTATTTCTTTTGGTTTTTGAATTAAATTTCCAAGAAAAAATCACGATTTTTTGGAAATTTATAAAATTACTTTTTTCATTAAATTTGACAGAGGCTAAAAAATCAGAAATTCTATATATTACCAGGGGAAACACAAATTACCCCAGGATTTTTTCGAGCCATATATTTTCTGTTCAAACTAGAGACCGGACTTTGGGTTCGAGATCGATCTCGATTCGAGATTCTCGAAAAATCTCGAAAAATCTCGTCTCGATCCAATCTCTAGTTCAAACTCACAGTGCATGGGGTTTCTTAATAAAAATTCAAGAATAATCGATCCCGAATGAGTTAGAAATTGTAAAAATTTAAAAATAATTAAGTATAATACACAAAAGTTTTTACAATTTTTCATTTTAAATTCCAAAATATATCATTTTATGACGTTAATTGTAATTAAAAAAATTTTTTGTAATTGAATTAGCATAAAAATTTTGTACCCAATTGCAACGTAATAAAACAAATTAATTCAATATATTTATATATTTTTTATTATATTTTGGTGAGAAACTTATTGATAGAATGAAACGTTGTTGTAAAATCAATTCGGAAATGCGTTATATAAGTAAAATATTTGTCTACAATTATACCACACCACATAAAATATGGTGTAATTTAATCAATAATTCATTAAAAGTTAACATATTTATATGATTACGTTACAATATGATGTAATAAGTAATAAAAAAACTTTTAGGATTATGTGCAATGTGATTTATATGTAATACATATAATGCCGGTAAATATAAAATGTTAAAATAATTTATTATAATTAAAAATGTGCAGAAAATATAAACATTTATTATTTTTTACAGAAATAAAATGCTGTATAAATCATGCGTATATTTTATATTACTTTTTGCATATTTCTCTCCTTCAAAATCAACCAATCAACAAAATAATAATGATGCTATAAATTTTATCGCATCAACAGAATACCAACAATTTAATAATGAAAATGATCAAGGGGAACTTTTCGATGTTGTCCGCCCCTTTATGCAACCGCAAGTAGAAGATGTTTTTCTTCCACAACTGCGAGAAGTTGCACAACAATTCCATCCCATCCCGGTTCAACAAGTTGCGCCCCCATTTAATCAACCTAAGGAAGTTGTTCAACATTTTTATCAACCAAACAATGTTGTTCAATCTCTTCAATATCATCAAAATCATCTTCCTGGTCAAGATCATCTACAACTTGATGAGCTTATGCATCGGATTCATCATCAAGATATCGCACAATCTTTTCAATATCATCATCCTTCTGAAGTTGCGCAACCTTTTCAATATCATCGTCCCTCTGAAGTTGCGCAACAATTTCATCCCATCCCATTTCAACAAGTTGCACAACCATTTGGACAACCTAAGGAAGTTGTTCAACATTTTTATCAACCAAACAATGTTGTTCAATCTCTTCAATACCATCAAACTCATCTTAATGATCAAGATCATCCGCAACTTGACCGGATTCAACATCAGGATGATGTTGCGCAATCTTTGCAATATCATCGCCCCTCTGAAGTTGCGCAACGTTCCCACCAATGCCAAATTCAAAAAATACAGCCAATTAGTCTAAATTTTCGGCAATTAC
This sequence comes from Rotylenchulus reniformis, assembly GCA_001026735.1. Classification (NCBI taxonomy): domain Eukaryota; kingdom Metazoa; phylum Nematoda; class Chromadorea; order Rhabditida; family Hoplolaimidae; genus Rotylenchulus; species Rotylenchulus reniformis. The sequence continues at coordinate 17,224 of LDKF01001972.1, forward strand.
TAGATGCTGCTAATAATGATATGGTAAAACATCTATTAAAACTTGATGAAGTTGTATCGGAAAAGTTTACGGTTGCGCAACCTGTTTACAATCCGCAATTTTCAAATGCTGATGGGCAACATTTATTGGAAATTGAGGAAGTTGGGCGACAACCAAATAAATTTCCATTTGACCCATCATTGGAAGATGAACGCCAAATGCAAATTGATGATTCGACAAAATCGCATCGCTTTGAAGAAGAAGCTTCAACATCCACGCAAAATCAGCAAATACAAAGTTATTATCGAAATAAATCGAAACAAATTTATTATTTTTCGTTAAAATTTTTTTATTATAAAAATGTATAAAAATAAATATATAAGATAAGATCATTTTTAACTAAAAGATTTTCCAAAAAATACATTGTTATTTTCAAAAGATCTAAATAATGATGTTTAATAATCGAAGAAGAACCAAAATAAAAAATAAAATTCAATAAAATCAAAATAAAGTAATAAAGAATTTTTTAACATTTAATGCTCTTAAAAGAAATATTTAATGATTATTTTTAATATTTTTACAATCTAAGAAAATATAATCATCTGATTTAATTTGAATTTTAAATGATTAAATTTTTTATTTCAGCTAGAATTTCACACAGCAAAGAGCAGAGGAGGAAAATTATGCAGCAATACTATGAGATTAAATCAGAAAATGCTACTCTTAAAGACAAAAACATTGCAAAAATGTTGAATATTTTACCGCCCCTTCTCGCAATATGGAAAAAACGATTTCC